>CABHPR010137397.1:3236-18667 GCA_902168415.1 Peromyscus melanophrys | reverse complement strand
TGTGTGTGTGTGTGTGTGTGTGTGTGTGTGTGTGTGTGTGTGTGTGTAGAAATTGAGGGGTGGCACCAAACTGTGTTTCCTAGAGGCAGCCTCATGGACCTGAAGAGGAACTAATGACTAAAGTCTGGAGGACCTCTGAGGTCATCAGTCACCTGATTGGCCTATTTTTTCTGGACACAATTTCTGTCCTCTGCTTTACATAGTGGTGTGTCTTTCCTGCAGATGTTACCCTGCACGTGAGACACACGCACCGTTCTCCTTTGCTTTGGAACCTTGGCTCTCTGTATTCTTGTTTTCCTACTACCTTGAATGTTTAGGATAGGGTCTGTTTTGACTTTCATGAATTCTTTAGTCTTTGTTTTGTTTTGTTTTGTTTTGTTTTGAGACAGAGTTTCTCTGTGTAGCCTTGGCTGTCCTAGAACTTGTTCTATAGACCAGGTTGGCCTCGAACTCATAGAGATCCACCTGCTTCTGCCTCCCAAATGCTAGCATTAAAGGGGTGTGCAGAAGGCATTAAAGGGCTCTTTAGTCTTTTATAATCAGTGAGATAAAGTGAATCCTGGGGTAGAGCAGAGTTGGGGGCCACTCTGGTTAGAAACCCAGTTCTGTGAATTATTGGCTGTGTGGACTTTGGGCAAGTTACCAGACTTCTCTGAGACTTAGTCGCTTTCTATCAGGAAATGGAGTTTGGGCTACATTGGGTTTCTGCTTCTTGGGAGAATGGAAGGTGATGTTTGGAAGAAGCCAGAGTTCTGATACTTGCTAAGGGGCTACCATGGTAGCACAGGAAGAGACGTCTCATGTTTATCAAGCCAGTGCCTACCCTGAATGCTGAGGCCTCAACAGAGTGAGCCTGTCTCTGCCTTCAAAGGGCAGATGTTGTGAAGGACTGGACAGAGGACCTTTAGCTAGAAGACGTAGGGAGAGGCCGGGCTAGCCATGTGATGGGGCTGTGAGATCACTGGGCCCAGAAGCCCTTTTGTGGGGGCGGGCATGAAGGGGCTTTTCAGAAGATGAGGTGTGTTAGGGCTGGTGGGTTTTGCCAGCCGAGTACAGGCAACACAGGCCGGAGTGACTGCCTGAACACAAAGCCTGCAGCTCTGAGTGGCTTGGCCTGGCAGCTTCAAGCCGTTCAGATTTTCCCTGGGGCTGAATCACAGTGTCCAGAGATGAGACGGGGCTGGAGTTGTAAAGAGAGACTGGGAAGGGTCAGGAAAGCCTTTCTCCAGCTTCACGTCCATCTTGGGGATGTCTGGATGGGAATCTAGGGTGAGCATCTTAGGGAAGCTAGAAAGATGTGCTGGTCAGAGACTGGCCAGCAGCTCCTCAGACTGGGACATTTCTGTAGGCTGTGTGTTTGTCTGTAGTCCTCTGGGCATCTTCGGTGGTAGCCCAAGGGCTCCGGCAACTTTATGACCATATATTCTATAACTCTGGGTTCAGACCTGTTCTCCCGAGTGGGAAGCAATTGCCATGGTTTTCTGTGGAGACTTCTGGGAAGAGCTTGTGGAAGGCTCAGTGCTGCTGAGGAAATTGGTCCAGCCCCAGAGGCCGAGGCTGGGTGGATGGATGGGAAGGGATGCTAAATAATTCACTGTAATGGAACAATTACAGTGAGGGGTGAGGACTGGAGACCGGCTGCCAAGACCCTGCAACAGTCACATCTTCATAGGGCCAGGCTCAGGGGGACTCAGCCACGCTGGCCAAATGTTAACTTGCCCCCTTCCACTCAAGGATCTTGACTTTCAGGAGGATTTTTTTCTTAATTTAAACAGTGATTCGTACTAGAGTATCCAGAAGTATGATGAGCAGGATTAGTTTGTGTGGACACTGCTCTGCCTCACTGCCCTGGCACCTGTATTTTGGGCTTGCCACTGAGTCTCTTGTGGGTGCAGAGAGGGAAAGATGTCTGCTGAACCTTCCATCAGGTCATCCAAGGATGTGGGAGCAGGGCTCCTGGAAGGTCAGGATGCTGATTGCCATCTGCCCCCAGGTCTACCATATTCTGTCACTTGTCAGGCTGTGAGGCTTGTCCATTTTGTCTGTGTCCCTGGGCCCTTTTACTGGTCCATCTATCCTGCCCAAGGTCCATGGCTAGCCTGGGCTCCTCCCCCTTAAGCTGCTGGATGGTCACATTCAGGATTTGAGGAGTCCATTTAGAATCCATATGATGTTGGGATTGAGGCCAGGGGCTGAAACCATATCTGTCATCAAGGCCTGGCTGGGTGAGCCACTGTGGGGTCCTAGAGCAGAGAAGTGCTTTGAGCAGGGGAGTTGGCCCTGGTGGGGGTGAGTCTCCTGCTCTCACAGGCACTAGTATGGTAACCAGCGTGCTAAGCTCACTGCTGGACTCTGAGCAACTGGTACAGAGACCCAGTGGTGGTCCTTCACCTGCGTGAGACCCTTTATATGTTGCCCATGTATAAAGGGGATGACAGCTTTGCAGGAAATATGCTGGGGTCCGGTGGCGTGTGGCTGGTGTCCTACCTTCCCTTTGCCTGTGGGAATAATACCTGCTACTCCATAAGACCTTCCCAAAGATTCACTCATGATGTGTTTACAAAATGCTTCATAATTCAAACATTGGGTGCTAATACTGTGAGAGGCCCATGCTAAAGGCTAGAACATTCAGGTGGCCTCGTGAGGTACTTGCTGAGGCTTGGCCGTCCTTCAGGCTGCTCTCCTAGGCTCCTGCCACTCAGAGCATGTGCTACTTGGGCGTCTTTTCTTTTGCCTCCTGTAGTTTGGATACAGGGAGAAGGGACTCGGCAGGGTGGAGGTCTTGATGGCATGACTCTGGTCTCGCCTGTCTGGCGTTTTTGTGAGCCTTGCTCTGCCTCTTGGCAGCTGGGGTATCCTGTAGGGTTGCATTCCCTCATTCAACAGATAGCTGCTGTCTACTGAGCTCTCTGCGTTCTGCCTAGTGGAAGGAGAAACCGCCTGTCCCCAAGTTCCTGTCCAGCAGGGGATCGAGAAGAATGGCTGATAGGAGAATAAAGACATAATTGCAAATTGAGATAAGTGCTCAGGAGGAGCGCACTCCTTCAAATCCCTGGTTTCTTGCCCATAAAGTGGAGGTAATGATAGGACCTGCTTCAAAGGCTGGGCCAGAGGATTGAACTCGATAATAGGCAGCGAGGTGCTGTGTGCCTCACAGAGCCTGGCAGAAAGCAAGTGCCCAATAAATGGCACGATTATCATTGCTATTAATGTGACAGAGAGCTTCAGGGACATAAAAGGATTCTGAGACCACTCAGGGCTGGATCCTGGCAATACCTACCCTCTCTCTCACCAGTGGCTGGGAGTCCTGGATCACACCAGAATATGAGTATGCCTTCCTTCCTTGGTACTCCTTCTCAATGCTGTGCCAGGAGCTGGCCCATGCTGCCGGAGGCTGCAAGGCAGGGGCGTCCGTGCTCTCTTGGGGCCTGTGTGGGGCGGTGGGGACAGGCAGCCCCCACGTTATCGGGAGCAGACGGGCAGGCGTTTGGCGGAGTTGCCGCCTCCAGTTCTGTGCCGGCATTAGCAACTCGGCAGGGCTCTTGCTTAATGGGATTTTCTTCCCAAATGCTGTAATTATCGCCATACAAATACTTATTACCCAGAGCAGATGACGGCCGGGCCTTGGGCAGTAGCCAGAGAGCTGGGCTGTGCTGGGGGTGGAGAATTGGCTCCTGTTTTTGATGGAGCTTGCCACCCCCTCCTCTCTTTCTGGAACCCAGCCCGTGGCCAACAAACAGCTGTTGGGCACCTGCCGTGTGTGCATCACATCAAGAGAGGTCTGGGTATGGGCTGGTTCCTCTGGGAGCTTGCAGCGGGGTGGGAGAGAAAGAATAAGTATGCAAGGACATCTGTAGGGACCGGGAGCACAGCAGCTTCCAGCACAGGCAGGCATCAGGGTGACAATGGCCTGCTTTGCATCCTGGCTCCATCAGCTGCCACCTGGGAGACTTTGGGCAGCTCAGCAGTGACTCGATTTGCTGGGACCAGTGATGACATTTTACTTGTAGCGCTGTAAAGTTGAAATGAAACCATCCAGATAAAGGGCTTAGTCTGCCGTGCAGCCTGTAGACAGTGTCCCATCCGTGCAGAGATGCGGGTGATTGATGGGAGGCACTTGGTGATGACAGTGAGGGAGAGGTGGGGGGCAGGGCTGGAGCCAACTTAGGCTCTGGATCTGGTTATGGGGGGAAGGGTAAGCACATTTGGGGACACAGAGGTGAGTGCCATGGATTTGGGTGCGGGGAGGAGGAGCAGATCCACCTGAGGAGTGAGGAATTTTGTGGGTGAATCCTAGCAAAGCATTGGGGTAGCAGGATGAGAAAGAGGAGAAGCTGCGTGTGTGTGTGTGTGTGTGTGTGTGTGTGTGTGTGTGTGTGTGTATGCGCGCGTGCACATGTAATTGTGTCTAAAGCTTCTATTAAATTTTTGATAAGTCAATGATTTTAAAATAAATCAGCAGAGCTGTGCAAACACACCCAAGTGCAATTTTAGATTATTTTCATCACTCTCAAAGAGCCTTGTGTTCACTATAGTTTTTTCATTTTGTTAGAAAAGTTTCAACAAAAGGGTTAGGAACGCCTGTGTCTCCTTTAATCAGACCCAGTTGTTCATGTTATTCTATTTCCTTCCTTGAATATCTCACTCTCACACTTAAGACACACATGCTCAAATACAGGTTTTGAGGCAGAATCTCACTTTGCAGCCCAGGCTGGCTTTGAACTTAGGATCCCACTATCTTACCCTCCCAAGGAACAAGGTGGCAGACATGCACCACTACACCTGGCTTACGATCCCCCACCCATTGAAGAACAGGCTGAAGGGGGCTGGAGAGATGGCTCAGTGGTCAAGAGCATTGGCTGTTCTTGCAGAGGTCGTGGGGTCAGTTCCCAGCACCCATATGGCAGTTTACAACTGTCTGTAACATCAGTTCCATGGGATCTGACACCCTCATACAGAAAGACATGCAAGCAAATCTCAATGCACATAAAACAAGAATAAATAAATCATTAAAAAGATAAAAAAAAGAATAGACTGAAGGCTCTGAAAATTTTAAGTATTTGTATATTTTCTTTTCTTTTTTTTGTTTTTGTTTTTTGAGACAGAATTTCTCTGTATAACAGTCCTGGCTGTCCTGGAACTCATTCTGTAGACCAGGCTGGCCTCGAACTCACTGAGATCCGCCTGCCTCTGCCTCTCAAGTGCTGGGATTAAAGGTGTGCGCCACCACTGCCCGGCTGTATATTTCCTAAGAGCAACAAATCTGCCAAAAATCAAAACATTCAACAACACAACATTGTTATCTGTTCTGTAACTCGTGTTCAGTTTTCCTCAGCTGTTTCAGTAATATCTTATCAACACTTTCAGACTCTGACCTAAGACCCCAGATAGCACTTAGAGGTTTTAAATGCTTTGGCATGCTGAGGACTACAGTCCAGCTATCAGGCAGTACGTCTTTCAGTTGGCTTTATTCAATCGTTCCTTAGGATTACATCCCATTTTAACTAAAAATTCTAAATAAACTGTTCCCTTCTTTGTGTCCTGTGAGGAGGCACACAGTGTCAGTCTGCTCTGGCATTGGTGACTTTAGCTCTGATTGCTAGGTACACAGATGTCAAGGTTCATCTGTTTTCTTCTGTGTTAAGTGATTTCTGGGAGGCATTTTGAAGCTGTGTATATAACCTGTTCTTCAGAACTTTGTCTGGGGCTTCAGATCTAATGGCTGATTCCTGGTCGCATCTTTTCTTCACTGTTTGCTGGTAAGAAAGGATCTCCCCCTCTTCTTCATCTGCTTGTCTATTTGTAACAAACTTGTGTTATTATTTTATTTGTTGGAATCTAGTTCGTTACCATTACTATTTGATGCTGAGAGTATCTCAGATTTGGCTGGTGGACGCCTGTGCAAGCCCATCTGGTGTCCTGGTGACAGGCTCCTTTGAGCATCTGCCCCAGGGGTTTTGAGCTGAGAGGGGCAAGTATGAATGGTGTTTTCAGGAATTCTGCTGCCTTGCTTTGGTGTGTAGAATAATTGGAATGGTGTTGAAGGGCAGCGCCGGCAGCGGGGAGAAAGTCGGTTATGTGATTTCTGTGACTGGGATCTTGTTGTTATCGCTATAGTTTTATTCTTTTTTTCCTTGATTTTTGCTATAGTTTTATTCTTTAAAAAAAAATAAAAGTCTTTTTTTCCCCAAATGCTTTCAGTTGATTTAATTCATGAAATAGTTGAAAGAATTAGAAATTCAGACCCTTCCCACATGCGCTTCAACCAGCTTCCCCCATGCTAACTTCATAACCACAGTGCAGTTAGCCAATTGAGAAATTAGAATAGTTACATTATTAACCAAGTAATGGGCTTTTTCCTCCTTCTTTTCACCCACAAATGGCCCCCTGGGTCTCAGGGGCCCACATTCTATTTAGCTACATCTCTCCTCAGTCTCCTTCAGTCTGGAGCAGGACTTTTGTTCTTTTTGGCTTTTCATAACCTTGACTCTTCGGAAAGATCATTAGCTAGTATTTTTGCAAAGTTCATTGATTTGGTTGTACAGTTCTCTATCTGTCTGTCTAGTTTTTGAGACAGAGTTTTGCAATGTTTCCCTGGCTGGCCTGGGACTTACTATGTAGACCAGGCTGACCTCAAACCCACAGAGATCACTTGCCTCTGTCTCCTAAGTGCTGGGATTAAATGTGTGCATCACCATGCCTGGCTTGTTTAGTACTTTTCATAATTTGGTTGAGCCCGTGCTTTTTTGGAAAGAATGTCACAGGGGTGATGTGTCCTCAGAATGTCTTGCGGGCAGATGCATCCATGTGGCTTGTTGCTGGTTAACCCGCGTCTTCGGGTTAAGACGATGTCTACTAGGGTCCTCAACTGTAAAGTGACTTCCCGTTTTCAGGTGGTAAGTAGCTGGGGGTGATACTTTGAGAACATGCAGTGTCCTGTGTTTCCTTTAAGTGTCAGCTATTAATTTTAGCATTGATTGATGAATCTTATCTTCAATAATTATTGTCTAATTGTTATTTTCTGTTTCCCCAATCCTATATCTCTTAATTAAATTCTTTTGAAAGGAAGATAATTATAATATGCTCCCCTTTCTTGAGGCAGGGTCTCACTATGTAGTTGTATCCTGGAACTTGCTATGTAGTCCAGGCTGTCTTCAAACTCACAATTTTCCCACCTCGGGCTCCTGAATGCTGGATTATAGGCAAGCACCACCATGCCTGGCTGGACCTCCTTAACAGAGTGGCTTCTCTGGGGGATACCTTAGATTTCTTTTACTTTCCCAAGTGCACACAGGCAGTGTGCCATGTATTATTCTATCCATGGCATGGCACTCAAAAAAATGTGTTTAATCAGTTCTTTTTCTTTTGAAAATTCCACTCTTTATGAGACATTTCATGGGTTCTGATCTATGCTTTAGAAAATAAGGTCATAAAAAGAAAGAAAGAAAGAAAGGAAGAAAGAAAGAAAGGAAGAAAGAAAGGTCATAGTGGCAAACTGAGTCACAGCCCGCAGACATGCCCATATCCATATCCCCAGGACATGCAACCTTACTACCTTACAACTAAACTTTGTAGATAGGATTAAACCAAAGATCATGAGACAGTGGGAGGTAGTCCTGGATCACCTGAGTGGGCTCAGCATTATCAAAGGTCCCTCTGTAAAGGTGTGAAGGCCAGGACAAGACATGGAAAATGTGATGATGTGAGAAATTAGAGGCTGTTGAGGAAGAGTCCACAGCCAAGGCAGAGAGCCAGTAAGGAAGGGACAATCTCCTGAGGTGGCCAGAGGAAGGCAGCATTGAGTGAGAACATCAGACCACAGAACTGTGAGGTGGTGGATTTGGGGTGGTTTTGGCTGCTAGGTGTGTGGTTATTTTTACAGCTATGACAGATATCCTCAATCACCATAGAATTTCCACAGGGCTGAGGCTGTGCTCGGAGAGGCCCAGCCTGGGAGAGACCTGTGACTAAATACAGTCTAGCACAAAATTCACATTCCCAGGCTTATCCCAGATGTGCTGATTCTGTAGTCTTTGGCAAAGGCGATTTCAGGAGATTCAGATTTGGGGTGCACAGAACGAGATCTGGAAGCACTGCTTGCTGTTGGGGTCTCCTAATGAAGAAACTGTACCCTTTGAGGACACAGGAGGACTGCCTCTAGTTCTAACCCACCCTGAGAGGATACAGGGGAAGAGCTGGCGGCAAGGAAAGTGTGGTCCATGTGGGAGGAGCCATGCTCTGGGTGGGGAGCATTGAGTGGAGCTGCGGAGGAGGGTGAGGAGGGTAGGGCCACCAACCCTCTGAGGATAAGGGTCAAGACAAGCTGCTGGCACAGGAGGCCAAGATCACTGCAGTCTGAGACTAACAGCTTCCTGGAAGAAGTGAAGGCAGGCAGGAGCAGACTGCAGGAATGAGTGGGTGGGAAGTTTGGGGAGGAGAGGGCAGCGTAGAGGAAACCCAGGCAAGCAGTCCGGAGAGTTGCTTGCTTGCTCATTTTATAGCAACGGTGGGAGGAGGGCCGCTGAGGGATGGGGTTGTGGGAGGGCAGGCAGAAAGGTCAGAGAATAGGTCAGAGAAAGGTGGATACGGAGATGTTACCTTGATGGTGCCTGTGGTCGCCATTACATCCCTCATGCCAGACGCAGGGCAAAAATGCTTTACAGCCTAGTCTACACTCTTGTCTTACTCGGCGGTCCTGGGAGAAGCATTACTCTAACCAGTTTCACAGAGAGGTGGAGCCATCTGCAGCGGGGATAGGACAGCTGGCTGCTCAGTGGTTGGCTGCGAGTCCCTGAGTCATGAAGCTGTGATATGTGTTTGTGTGTAGCTTTTAAATTTGACTGGAGCCTGCTGTTCTTCAGATGTTAATAAGGCCCGGCTCCTTTCACTCCCTCAGCACTACAAAGCACCTGTCAGAGCTCAGCACTGGGGCCTTGAGGCCACCTGGTTACCCCGCTCTACCCTTGATTCCTGCCTGTGCGCATTTGGGGTAGACTCAAGTCACCAGCTGGCACAGGGAGGGGGCCAGAGGTGGAGGATGGTGAGGAGACTCCATGAGAAGCAGGGAGGTAGGTTGCAGGTGGAGGTCAGCCTCAGGGAGTCGATGACTTTGGGAGGAACCGCGGAGTGCTTGTGTGGGAGCAGCTCCCAGCTCAGAGAAGGGGATTGCCTCAGTAATGAAGGGACCAGTTGAAGTTTGACTCTCAGAATAGAAAAGTACATGGAATTGGAATTGAGTTGGGTCCAATCCCTTCATTCCAACTGGGATTGCTACCATTAGAAAAAAAAAAATTCCCAGACAGAAACTAACACCTGTTGGTGAGGACATCAAAGGAAGCAGCTGCTGTGCAAAACAGGATGGCAATTTCTCAAAAAATTAAAAATAGGATTATTGGCTGGATGGTGGTGGCGCATACCTTTAATCCCAGCATTCAGGAGGCAGAGGCAGGTGGGTCTCTGTGAGTTTGAGGCCAGCCTGGTCTATATAGCAAGTTCTAGGACAGCCAGAGCTACATAGTGAGACCCTGTCTTAAAAACAAAACAAAACAAAACAAAACAAAACAAAAGAAAAGAATTACTGTATGTAGTGGTTTGAATGAGAATGTCCCCTGTACAGCTCACATAATTCAACACTTGGTCCCCACTTGGTGGCACTGACTGGGGGCGAATCTTAAGAGGTGTAGCCTTCTGGGAGGAATTATGCCATTGGAAGTAGGCTTTGAGAGCTCAAAAACTCTATTTCTGGTTTGCCCTTTCTGCTTGGTGCTTGGGGTTTAAGATGTGAGTCTGCAGCACCTGGTTCCTGCTGCTGTGCCCGTTGCTCGTCTAATGGAACTGTAAGACAAATAGACCCTTCCGTGAGTAGCCTTGACCATGGTGGTTTATCATATCATAGAAAGCAAACTAACGTGCTGCATGACCCAGAAGAGTTGAGAGCAGAGCCTTGAAGAGCTGTTTTGTACACTTTTGTACTGTTTTGTACACTTACATCCGTGTTCGTAGCAGCACTATTCCCAACGACCAAGGGCCAGTGGATGCACAAGTCACAAGTACACACAAGAGACTATCATCCAGCCTCCAGTGGAAGGCAGTCCTCTACACACCGCAGCTGATGCTCTTGGAGGACCTTTGTGCCTGGCTGCTTGCTCCAGACGTGTTCTCTTGTTAACACCGGGCTCGTCTAGGAGACGAGAAGGCCCTGGGAGAGAGGAGGTTGTTGTCAAGGGGCACACACTGTACACGGAACATTTGGGATATGCCCATCTGTGGAATGCATACAGCAAGTGTGGTGGGGGTGGGTTGCAGGAGGAGGGAGCAGGAAAACAGAAGCCACTGAAGCCAGCACTCCTGGAAACATGTCAAGTTAGGACAGATCCGCTCTGGCCTTCCAGAAAGCCCACTGAAACATGTGCGATGTGCCGTGTTAGACCCTGGAAGAGACAAGGAAAGCAAACAAAAAAAAAATCATCAAACCAGGCTGGAGAGATGGCTAAGTGGTTAAGAGCACTGACTGCTCTTCCAGAGGACCCATGTTCAATTCCCGGCACCTACATGGCAGATCATAACTGTCTGTAACTCCAGTTCCAGGGGATCTGACACCCTCACATAGACGAACATGCAGGTAAAATACCAAAGCACAAAAATAAAAAATGAATGCATGTTAAAAAAAATTATCAAACCAATAAAACAATTTGGCCTGTGTTCTCAGAAACTTCTAGTCTTGTATGGGGGCTGTGACATTCAGTTAGGACTCCTTCAAATCCCTGTAAAGCCATCCCTGATTTGGGCTGTGAAGTAGAGGGTGACTCTGTGGCTCTGGGAGAGGAAGGTTAGCCGCTGGGAAGGGAAAGTTGGAGCGAATTAGGCCAAGGGGAGGCAGGACCTCCCAGGCAGGGAGGGTGTCAGGCTCAAAGACTTTGCCACAGGGTGCGGGAGTCTAGTGGGGCTGGGGCTTGGGAGAGCCTCAAGGCAGGCAATAGGGAGCTTATAATGCATGGGAAGGAGGTTTTTAATCTTGATTCCAACAGTAATGGGGGTAAAGAGTAATTCCAGGACTTACATTAATTCAAATCCGATTCACAGCTTGTAAAGACTCCGCTGGCTGTGGCTTTTCAATCAGAATAGAGAACAAGGGGGAATGTGGGGATCCACTGGCATCTTTGCAGGGAGCTGGCACAAGGGTCAAGGCCTGAGGTGGGCTTTGCAGGTGGCTTGCCAGGCTCTGTGGGCCTCAGGACTCTGGGCAGTGCTGAGAGGGTCATCCTGCCCTCTGCATTCCCGCCTGATGGCAGACCTTGACTCACCCCTCACCCCCCCCCCCCCGGGAAGATTGAAAGGGAAGAGCCAGGTGCAGCATGCAGCTCAGGGGGTCACATCATTCCTAGTGAGAGCTTCTGTCACCACTGCAGGCTTGGGCCACCATGGGAGTGTTCTGGTCCCCAGAGAACTGGAACAGCTGGAGCCCCAGGGTGGGACACTGGTGAGAAAGTACCGGCAGATTGATAGTCAAGCCTGGGCTGAGCCTCCTCAAGTCCCAGCGACCTGAGTGAGGATCTCCCTTTGTATTTTCACAAACTCCCAGATACTGGTGAGCAGCCTTACTTCCCGAGAGGAGTCAATAACTGCTTCTGGTTTGGCTTTCCCCCACACAGCTTTGCTTCGGAGAATTTTCTCCAAAATCTTTTGTCACTGAGGTTTTTCTTTTAGCCTAGAGCCACACAGGAACTGGCAGAAATGGGGACATTTGCCACCAGGGTGTGTCTTGGAAGAGGGAGAACTGTAGGAGGTGTCTGCTCTGGGCTTTAGCCTGGGGTCTGAGATGTGATCCACTGGCTCCTTCTGCTTTGCTTGGGCCTGGCCTGGGGACCTACCTGCTGCGGAGCCATGATCCTAGAGGAAAACAACCGTAACATAGCAAGATAATCACAGCTGGTTACCCTTAGGTAGAGAGCATGGGCGGTGGGCTGGCCGTTTGTTGTCCTTGGTATTTAGAAATATGAAATCATTTCAATCTCACCACACCGCTAGGAGGGGGGGTACTATTCATCATCCTCATTTTACAGATAGAGAAACTGAGGCACAGAGAATTTAAGGTCCATGCCTAAGGCCACATAGCTAGTGTGGTGGTAGAAGAGGGACTGTTCCAGGGTCCGGGTTTTTGTCCACTAAGGTCATGCTTAGCTGGGTGGGCTGGGAGCCTCCTGATGCTGCTGCTTAGGCAGAGCTCTGGGTCTTACCACAGGACTCCAGAACACCCAAGTGACCTTAGCTCTGTCTAAGGTCTCACTGCACTGGCTGAGAGCACAGGCTGCTGAAATAGGAAGGAGCCCAAACCTTCAGGTTTCATTGTGTAGGGGAAGACCCCTGGCCTGGTTCCAGCTTGGCCCCACCAGCTATTGGCTGTGCACACTGGGCAAGTTGAGTCACTCTTCTGTGCCCATTTCTCATCAGCAGGTTGGTAAGAACAGACTCACTGCCAGGGGCCTGTGAGATGAAAAGGGCGCACAGTTGGTCCAAAATAGAAACCTTGTAGGAACCAGTAAGGAGGAGTGGCGGGTGTGGGCCTCAGTGACAAAGTGTTGGGGAGCCCAGGTTAGCCTAGATCCTGAATTCTCTGAGCCCGGAGGCCGAGAAAGCTGCTGTTGTGGACATACTACCTGCTGCTCTGACTGTAGTGATCTTGGAGGGGTCCCAGAAGCATGTTTTCTGGGAGAGGGTCTCCACGGCAACACTCTGGGACTACGTGTTGGAGGAATAGAGGCCCTGATGCTATATTCTAGCAAGAGGCCATGGTTGCCCTGCTGAGGCAAGGGCTTGATGACCTTGGGAAGGTCATGTCTCTGCTAAGGCCTATATGATGTTTCTAAGTTGCAGCTGCCCTCAGACCTGGGAAAGAAAGGGGTTCACCCTAGAGAGGGGGCACTAAGATCTGGCCACTGAGAGTCCTCACTCTCACTCAGTATGTGGGGCAGGCTGAGACTGGAACAGTTGTTCCCAGAAAGCACCAGCAGGGACTCTTGGGAACGAGGCTGTACTTGTGTTGATGTATGAGCCATAGTTCCTTTCCTTGCCTGGCCAGTCTCTTTTCACACGGTGATGGAGTGTTGGGTAGGAAGTGAGGAGGAGGGACTGGTTGGAAATGTGTGGCCCAGTGCGCCCACCGCTCACCGTCTCAGTGAAAGGGGAGACAGGTGCAGACTTAATCAGGAGTTTCTGTCTGCCAGTCCACTCCACCTGCCTCAGTGGGAGTTCTGTGCTCGGGCTTCCCGAGTTCCATGTTGGCCCTGTCTCAGGCAGACAAGTCCTAGCGTTTGTCTTCCTGGGTTTTGTCAGCTGCACACTGGGAATATAGTCAGCTGCCTTCTAAAACGTCTCAGGAAGTCTTCCCGGAGCACTCGTGAGGTTACCTCAGCTACATAAGCATTGTATCCAAAGAAAGCAGACTTGGGGATTTTCCCTAGTGGTTATTCTTAGTGATATGTGGTTTTCATTCTTTTCCAGGAACTTGAAAAAAAGTATTTGCATGTCACTAATTTTTAATTTTTTAAAATTACTTTTAGTAAAATACTTTAGTAAAAATTTTTAAATAAATTGATACCGTGTTGGCTTATAAAACTCAAAGTGCAGAAAAGTCAGCTGAAAAGACAGTGAAGTCTTCTTATTTCTTACTACTTATCAGTCATAGCTATGACCATGTGGCCCCGGACTCAGTGCCCGCTGTGCACAGATCTATGCATGCATGTGAATGTACAGCGAGCACATAAGTGGCTTCCATGGAATACAGGCTGCCTTGTAACCTGCTACCATGGTCTGTGCCACGGTCTGTGCCACAGTCTGTGCCACGGCGGCTCTCTTTGTCATCAGGCAGGTCTGTAGCTCACAGTGTGCACTGGATTTTCTGGATGTGCTGAAATTCGAGCAAGCATTGGCTCTACAACTGACCATTTGAGTTCTATTAGTCACCTCCCTGTTGATGTACTAAAATAGCATGACCTAGAGAGACCTATGGAAGGGTTTCTTTTGGCTTAGGAGTCGAGAGGGAGAGTCCATAATGGGAGGGAAGGCATGGCGGCAGGTGGTTGGAGTAGGAAGCTGAGAGATCACATCTCCATGCACGCATAGAGAGGAGACTCAAAGTGGGGTGAGGTTGTGAACCCTCAAAGCCCACCCCCAGCAACATACTTCCTCCAGCAAGGCTGCATCTACTAAAGGTTGCATAATCCCCCAAACAGTGCTACCCGCTGAGAATCATGTGCTCATAAACCTGAGCCTATGGGACACATTCTCACTTCACTACAGTTGTTTTAACATCTTTGTCCCTATGAACCAACAAAGATGTACCTGTATAATGAGAAAATGAAACTACCAAGACTACCTAAGACCACCTTGTGCTATGGGGTTTGCGGCTGAAAGTTCCTTCATGATGGCTCAAAGGAAGGCTGACATGCTGCTATCAGTTAGCTGCCATCAGAGCCAGTTAGCAAGAGTTCCTGAAGATGGTCCCAGGGTTTAAAGAAAAGTTGTGTTGCAGAAGGTACATATTGGTGGTCTTTCCTGGAAAGAATGTTTAGGTTAGTAAGATAGAGCTTTGGTGTTGATGAGAGCCCCTGTCACAGGAAGATGTTTCTCAGCAGTTAGAATGAGGAAGGGGCTTGCTCTGGGGCACTTGCCAATGGTCTGGCAATTTGGAGCATCACTGAAGCCCCCTCCAATCCTACTATAAATAGGGATGGGACAGAGAGTCCCAGGCACAGAGTGATGAGTCAAATGAATTGCTGGCTTGTCAGCTTTGATTGACAGCCTGGGCCCTAGGGTCAGAAGATCATGCTTATGGGTTCTGTCACCTCTCAGCTGTTGCCCTTGGGATTTCACTCAGCACCTGAGAATTGTTCTTTCCTCATCTGTCAAATGGTCATAATGGCAACTCAGGTGAGCACCTAGGTTCCTGGGGCATGTGGAAGCAAACAACACACACAGTTCTTAGGGGAACCAACTATGGATCGTTGTCTAGACCATATACCTCTCAACACACTCCAGGACAAAGTGTCTTGGACTTGGTTTGAGCTCATGGCCATGACTTCTTTTTAAAGTTAAGGCATTCCTAAAGTATCTAGGTTGGCTCAATCCTGCAGACCTGCTCACAATCCCAAGCTGTCTCTTGTCCATCAGCTATCAAAAAAATTCAAAATCAACACAATAACATACAGGATCCAGACTCCTTGTGTATTTCTCATTGTTATGGGACTTTTTCTTTTTTATTATTTTATTTCTCTCTTTAAAGACTTTATTTTGGCCGGGCGGTGGTGGCGCACGCCTTTAATCCCAGCACTCGGGAGGCAGAGACAGGCGGATTTCTGTGAGTTGGAGGCCAGCCTGGGCTACCAAGTGAGTTCCAGGAAAAGGCGCAAAGCTACACAGAGAAACCCTGTCTC
>CABHPR010137396.1:60513-73602 GCA_902168415.1 Peromyscus melanophrys | reverse complement strand
ACAAACAAACAAACAAACAAACAAACAAACAAGCAAACACCCTAACCAGTACAATGGGTTTTGGATAATTTCCTGGAAGCAGGGATAATGAATGAAAGGCTATGTGTAGTTTGTATTGTGATATGCATTTACATATTGACGAAAGCGATGAAAAGTATTTGTCTACCAATAACATATCCATATTCATACCCAGGAAGTTCTTTTCTGTGTTTTCATCTTAATTTATGCTCACTTTCCATGCTTATAAAATAAGGAAGCTGAAATCTGTCAGTACTTCTTAAACCTTTTAAGGTCTTAGGACTAATTCCAGAATTGGGGTGGTGGCTGTACATGTGAGTGGGTGAATGTGTCCATGTGTGCATGTGTGTATGTGGATGCATGTCCATGTATGTATAGAGGCCTGTGATCAATATTGGGTATCTTCCTTGATTGCTCTCTCTCCCTTACCGTTTAAATTCCATTTTTATTTCTTTTGTGTGTCTATGTGAGTGGGTACACTTGTGCCACAGCATTTGTATGGAGGTGAGAGGAAAACTTACAGGAATGGAACCTACTTCTCTCACCCATGTGGGGACTGATCTCAGGTCATCAGGCTTGGCAGCACATGCCTTTACCTGCTGAGTCATCTCAGTAGCTCCAGCTACCATAATTTTTTTTTTAACATTCTGACTGAAATTTCCCCTCCCTCCTCTTCTCTCCTCCCAGTCCCTCCGGCAGCCGCTTTCTGTCCCCACCTCCCAATCCACTCTTCTGCCGTTTCTGTTCAGGAAAGAGCAGGTCTCCCATGGATATCAACAAAACATGGCATATCAAATGGCAGTCAGACTAAGCACCTTCCCATGCATTAAGGCTGGGCCAGGCCACCCAGTATGAGGAATAGGTTCCCAAAAGCCAGCAAAAGAGTCGGAGACAGCTCCTGCTTCCACTGTTAGGAGTTCCACAAGAAGACCAAGCTACACAGCTGTCACATACATGCAGAGGGCCTAGGTCAGTCCTACGCAGGCTCCCTGGTCGTTGGTTAAGTCTCTGTGAGTCCCTATGAGCCTAGAATAGTAGGTTCTGGGGGGTTTCTTCATGAGTCTTTGACCCCTCTTGCTCCTACAATCCTTTCTCCCCTTCTTCTGCAGGATTCCCCGAGCTCCACCTGATGTTTGGCTGTGGGTCTCTGCATCTATTTCCATCAGTTGCTGGATGAAGCCTCTCTGATAACAATTGGTGTAGGAGTCAATCTCTGAGTATAGTGGAATATCGTTAGGCATCATGACGTTGATCTCTTTTATTTTTTTCTCCAGTCATGTTTGGTTCTATCCTAGGTCTCTGGGTTATCCAGCCTGTGGGTCTTGGTGTTCCAAGCAGTGTCAAGGGTGGACTTACTCTCCTGGCCTAGAATTTTTTGGAAGTCACGGATTCTTTGCAGGAAAATCATAAACTTTTATGACTTTCTGAGTTCAGCTAAGGAGTGTCTGAATGAGTTATTTTAAAGTTGCTGTTTTCTATACTAGCTTGCACACATATCATATCCTCATATGCACATAAAATTTATATGTACGTTTGGAAAAACTTGATCTCCTTGACGCAGAAACTTGTCCCATGTGAAATTCTGTGATAGTGCATAGTTATTGAAATGAAGGATTTCTATGTGTTTCAGGTTTCTCAATGGCGAGCCCATCAGGAAGAGCTAGCAAGACTGGAAATGGAAATTTCAGCCAGAAGAAGAGAAAGGGAAGAGGAGAAAGAGAAACTATGGAAAAAGAAGGAATTGCTACAAAGGGAAGAGGCAAAGATAAAGGTATAAAACCTCCTGTTTCCCTGGATGTGGGAGTGGGTCCTTAATCGCTTGATTGGGCTTTGGTTTCCTTGGTGTTTGACACAGAACTCTCCCAGGCTGTTCTGGGAACATTTGTGAGAATCGAGCAAAGTCTTGCTTTATATATGAGTGTCACAGATTTGCAAGCACGGAAGAGAACCTGTCTTGTTGCCTTGCAGACAAGGTATCTGTGACTAAGTTCATTCTATATTGGGGGAGAAGGCAAAATTTGTGGCTATTCTTATTCTTAAGTCTTGCACTAAGGAGGGACATTGTAAAGCTTCCAGTGTACTGGGAGAGCATTTTGGTTTTATGATAATGTGGCAAATGATAGTTTGAAATATACTTGCTGGCAGAATGCATTGTACCAGGGACAGTGTACAATTCATGGAATGCCAAAAGGCCCTTACAGACTTCACTTCCTGACTTATTATTTGTTAGATTTTTTTTTTCGGTTATACAAATTTACCATTCTTATTTGGAGCAAATGCTTGTTTCTAAATCTTAAAAATACTCACCAAAATCTCATCCACACTCCTAAAGTGTGCTGCTGCTCTGCAGAAGATAGAAAGGTTTCATTATTTTATTACAGAATTTAGACATTTTGTCTGTTGCTACAATAAAAATTCCAGAATTTGCAGTAAAGATATTTTAGTTGAAAACGTTATCAGCATTATCAAGCAACATTTTATGGAACTGCTGACTCTGGAAATCATTCACAGAAAGTGGTTACCTCGTGACCAGTGCAACGGAAGGAAATCGATTCGCTGGCAGACCTCCTGCAGTCTTGCATACGAGGGCCCAGAAAGTTCACCTGGATTGACTTGATTGGCATGATGTGAAAAATGACTTTTTTTTTTAAAAGCTGGGCTTATAATGCTAAGAATGACTGATTGACCCATGGCCATTGGTGGACTGCCTTCTGCTCTTGCAACCATGGTTAAGTCTGGGAAGCCCTTGTTGAGGAGCGTTTCCTTCAGAGTTCAGTACTGGGGGAGGAAGGCACTATGGACTTTCAGTCTCTAAGCCTGTTTGGCTGGATTGCTGACTCGTTACTCGTCATTGATCTTGACTTGTGCTGTGCCCTTTCACCCGAAAGCTGAGTGAAGTGGAAAGCAGCACGTGTCTAAAGCGACACCCTGAAGGTTCTGGGGCCACTTGACAAAGTCAGCCGCAAGAGGTCACTTTTCACAGCTTTTATATGTTTTCATTAAAAATTGAATTCTATTTATTCTCATAAAAAAGTAAATTGGGTGGTTTTATCAGGCCCACATGAAGAAAGATGATTTTTTAAAGGAATAACTGCACAAACATCAATAATTACTAAATATTGATCATGTTTCAGATGACGTTAGTGAACTGTGTATCTTTGTGGGGCAACTAACTTACCGATTATTTGCTATCATGAAAGTCCAGTTTTCAATGTATATATCCCTAGTTTTGTCTTCTATCTAGGGTACTTTCATAGCATTTCTTCCCTTTAAGTATGACCACAGAGAGCATTGTATATCTCAGCACTAGTTACATGTAGTAGCCCCTTCAGTGTCATGTAAAGGGCCTTAAGTAAAGTGCCATTTTCCTAAAGGTTAACAAAGACCAAGACAAATAAAACAAGTCAATTATTGATCATGGGAGGGAGCACACTGAATTGTGGAAGTTAGATTCAGGTTGGGCAGTTGGCATGGATACTCAGGAGAGGATGGCAGGACAGTATTCACCATTTTCTTTGCAGTCATGACATAAAATCTCTAGAAGGGAAAGAAATGAGTTTTAGAAGGTGAGAAAGAAAGACTTCCTGAGTTTTCAGGAAGGAATGACACTTGGCTTCAGAAACACCAAAGCAAGTGAGCAAACAAACACAGAAAGGGTAATGGATGATTGACAGCTGTGGTGGCCAGGGTGACGGCAGGATCAGTAAAGCCTAAGGCAAGAAGGCTCGATGGAGATCAAGGAGATCTTCAGTGACATTAGTTGCAACATCATCCCCACATTTTAGAGTGCAAGCCCTAACCTATACACACCTAGGAGCATGAAGGAAGTAGATGCTGAAAAGAAGTCAAGACGTCTATATGCCTAGTGCATTTGGGGCTCCAGCTGCATTCCATTAAGGTGCCTGCAGGGTCTTACTCAGTGTTTTGCATAATGATGAGGGGCATGTAGAAAATGTAAGACCAAGATCTTGTGGCATCCTTGCTGTGTTTTTGATGTTCTGAGATTTGATTTCAATACCTAGAAATTGTATAGCACCAAGGTATCTGGTTTATTTGCTTATTCTATTTTTAATATTTTTTTTTCATTTAGGGAATACTTTTAAAATACAGAGATTAATATATTAGTATCCATCATGTAGCAGTGAGGATTTTAATATGCTTTACATTATTTCACATTTTCAAAAAGAGCAAACAGTATCACAAAGTTGAAGTCCTTTCCTGAGGCCTTAGTCAGCACCTTCCTCACTCGTTTCTGTCATCCCAGAATAATATTATAGCTGTTAAAACATTTTAACATGTAGGCTATGATTTAATTTTTTTCACAAGCACTACCATTCTGCAACACTCCTTTTTCCCTCCCAGCTTGTGTTTTAACTCAGTCCTGTGTTAACAGTGTGGGGTAGAGCTGGTTTGTTTTTTTAACTGATGGTTAGTATTCCACAGTAGACACAGCTGCTGGTTCCCCATCTTCCCCAGCGGATTTCAGCTCAGCCTGCAAAGGATCACTTTCTGTTGGACGTGCACCTGTAGTGGCCATGCCCACATCCTTTGGCCTAACCAGAGCTTTCTCTAGGTGCTTCTAGGAGTGAAATGATTATGTGGTTAGGATCAACATATTTCAATTTCATATGATTTCTAAACTTTATATGGTTATTATAATTGTTTTTTGAATTCTGCCAATCTGATAAATGTGAAAAGCACCTCATTAGTGTTTTAATTTGTATTTCCGTGGTTGTTTCTGAGACAGAATATCTTCTTACGTTTACTGGGAAGTTTTCTCTTTTATAGATTTCTTTTTTTTTGCTTTTTTAAAAAAAGATTTATTTATTATGTATACAGTATTCTGCCTGCATGTATCTTTGCAGGCCGGAAGAAGGTACCAGATTTCATTACAGATGGTTGTGAGCCACCATGTGGTTGCTGGTAATTGAACTCAGGACCTCTGGAAGAACAGCCAGTGCTCTTAACCTCTAAGGCATCTCTCCAGCCCCTTATAGATTTCTTATTTGTACTTCTTATCTATTTTTCTATTTGTTTATTTATTAATATTAATAATTAATATCTATAGCTGGGGCTTATAATTACAGGATGTGACATCTTAATCAGCTATTGGAGTTATAGGTATTTTTTTCCTCTGGTCATTTGCCTTTTAATATTGCCCAAAGTTTCTACAGTTTCACAGACATTTTAAATGATTAAAGAAGGAAGGCGTTTATGTTTTCTTTGTGAATTGTGCCTTCCTTTCTGAACTGAGATCCAGTAATGACACCACCTCTGAAAACAGCTCTTATTTTTGCCTCTGCTGAGGGCTATGTACATTTTACTGGCTCAGAATCAGCTTCTGTGTTATTGTCTGGACCTGGGACACCACGCTGTGAGCCTGTGTGAATGTCAGGGTTCTCATGCATGACACTAGCTTAGCATTCTGCAGTGACCCATTTGATTCTCTGGTGCCCAGGTATAAGTAGTCCGAGAGCCACGTCATTGTGTGATAATCCCTGCTCAGGTGTCTGGTCAAGTTCTGTGTCTTGGTCCCAGCTCCTAGCAAGGTAAAAGGCCAGTTGTGAGCTACTCAGTCCCTTGTTAGGGTCTGGTCTTCCTCTGACTTCAGCTGCATCTCCTTGGTCTGACTTAGAAGTCCATCATTCTATTAAACCCTGGGGCAGTGCCTGTGTGTATATGCCTGTCTCTCTCTCTCTCTCTCTCTCTCTCTCTCTCTCTCTCTCTCTCTCTCTCTCTCTCTCTCTGTGTGTGGTGTATATGTGATTTTGTTCAGCATTTCTACATATTTAAGGTTGGAGAGTTCCTTTATCAACAGGCACCCTGATCAAAAGTTCTGGTTACCTTTATTAATTGCAAACTTACATTCTCTTTGTCTTAACTATTTTCTATGCTAGAAGCAAACTTTGTTTTTCCAGAGCATTATAGCAGTTTGGCTGATAATCTGCTACAGGTGATAATCTGCAGACAGTGTCCTCGGACTGAGACACGCTGCTCTCCTAGGCAGTTCTCCTCCATTCTCCCACTGCAATTTTGCTCCTGACTCTACTTACTCCTAAAGAAGCAGCAGAGGAGCCGGAGAAGCTCTGCCATGCGAAAGACCTCACTGGAGGATGTCTGGACAAGATGCCCTCTTCTTCCTGGTGTTTCTTCCCTGTGATTTATCTTTCAGGGCTCGTTTGCTAAGAGAAGGTTTCAGCTCGTGTCTAGCACTAAAGTTTTCTCTTATAGGTGCCCAGCACCTTAGATTCCCTTTTCTCCCTGGTTTAAAACTCCAGTTGGATAGAATATTCATACTTTTCATGATTTCATCTCAGGATTCAAGGAAGATGTTGATTAACTGAGATTAGCTAAATTGTTAGCTGGTAAGTAATTTTCACAATTTGAATGAGCATAGGACTATTGTAAAAAATGAAACTGTGCTAGATGGGCCTTAAACTGACTGATATGTAGTGTTGTTCTCTGTACCACCCTTTTGCTGTGTGTGGCTCTTAGGATGGTGTGAAAATATCATAAAAATTGCTCTGTATTGTAGGATTTTAGGAGGTTCATTGTTATGGGATGCCAAGTCTAGGATTCAATGGACTCCAAGGCAAGAGTACTTCCAGACTTTCTCCCAGGATGGAGATTATGATCAAGGCTCATATACTAGAAACATAATGTTAATACCAAAGGTGGGAGGAGAAAGACCACTGACTCAAATCACCGTGGCCAAATTAATTAAAACAAGCAATTAATTAAAGCCAGATTGTAGGTGGAAGTTTCTCTCCTGCCTGCCTGTTCCCAAATACCCAGCAACCACTTCCCAAATAATTGACTCAGAGGCTTAATATTACTTATAAATGATTGACCAGTAGCTTAGGCTTATTACTAACTAGATCTTACACTTAAATTAACGCATAATTCTTATCTATGTTTCGTCATGTGGCTTGGTACCTTTTCTCAGTTGGGCATTCTCATCTTGCTGGCGACTCCTGACTCCACCCTTCTCTTCCCAGAATTCTTCTAGTCTGGTCACCCTGCCTAGACTTCCTGCATGGCTAATGGCCAATTAGCGTTTTATTAAGTCAGTTTCAGTGACAAATCTTTACAGTGTACAAGAGAATTATTCCATAGCACAAGCTTTTTAATTCATGTACATGGGGCTGCCTTCCCCTAGGGTGGGGTTTGGGATTCAGCATTGGTTGTAAGGACGACAAAGCTTTTATAGCTCAGGGGTAGGGGGTTTCCAAATGGGGAATTTGGTGGGCAAAATAGTAGGGGTTACAGGAGCAGAGCATAAGCATGACAAGTTAGCCTACACTAACAAGGCTCCTGAAGCAAAGGTGGGCATGACAAGGTCATCATAGCAACAGGTAGTCACAAGAAGGAAGTCATAGAACCTTTTGAAACAAAGATACGGCTACAGGACGGTTATAAACAATTTTTAAACAAAGACATAATTGCCATTCCTGGAACAGGCAGTACAAAACAATTTGTAGTTAAGGTTACACCTGGGTATGCATAGCCCAGTCCTTGAGAAACAGAGGTTTAATCATGAACAGGAATGAACCTAGTTTGTCTTTACTATAAGATGACTTTTAAGCCTAAGATGGAGGCAGGCTGGTTCTTCAATATGTCTTCCTTGGTGTAGTGTTTTACAGTTCTCTGAAAACTTCTAGCCAACTCCTAATACAGCACTGTAAGCATTTGATTGGGAGGCATGACTAGGGAAATCAGCATGCCACCAGTGGGTATTTAATATTCAGTCTTCTCTCTAAGATATTTTAGGGAGGGATCTGCCATTTTGTGAATGCTCAGTTTCATGTGACATCAATTCAGTAAATGCCTAAAGCCACAGCTTCAGTGGGATGTTAGCACTTGAATGTTCTGGCAAAGACCCAGAATTACATGCACCCTGCAGATAACCATGGGGGAGGAGACAGTGTGAAACCAAAGGGCCTAGGCTATCTAGCACTGACATGAAAAAGTAGTGCAGGTTAGATGGCTGGTACAATTCTTTTGCTCAGAAGATTCCAGAAGCTTCATTCTCCTGAGAGAAGTTACAGTTCATGTCAAAGCTGTTCTCCCAGTGTGGGAATTTGTGGGTTCATCTGAGAGAAAAATTTCATAAAAATGTTGACGTCTCTTTTGAGGTACTACTATATAACTTGATAGTGGACTATCAAGGTTTTAGAAACTGATCTAAAAAGCTGTGGGAGGAAAAGAAGAGGTGGACACAGAGTATTGATAAAACTTCAGATCTTTACATGTAAACCCTGCTTCTTTAGGACCATTAAGATTAGAGGAGCCAGCAAGTACATCCAACCAAGCTGACTTGAAAGATGTCCCCTGAGATTCCCTCCCCAACCTACTATATGCCCTTCCTCACCAGAAGTGGACATAACATGGAATTTCCTCCCAGGCTTAGCGTAGATCAGATAGCACAGGTGGCTGTAAAACAGAGCCATTATCAGAATGACCCAATCACAGGAGCCCTTTAGAGAAGAGGGCTGGCGGGTTGCCCAGGGTGGCTAGAGGTTTGAAGGACAGGAAGGACACAACCTGCCATTGATGGCCAAAAGACCGAGGGAGCCATCAGGCAGGGAACGTGGGCAGCCTTGCAGAACTGAACCGGTGAAGCAATGCAAAGCTCTAAGTCACTGTCCTGTGACCATAAGGAACTTAATTCTGTCAAAAACAAGAATGAGATTGGGAGCAAATTTTTCTCCAGATGAGAATTCTGTTTTGCCCAAACCTTGGATTTCAGAATTATAACTTCAAAAGCAGAGCTCCACTGTGTGGGACTTCTGAATTACAGAATTCTGAGCTAATAAAAGAGTCTTGTTTTACACTGCCAAATCTGTTGTAATATTTATATAGTAATTAAACAAAACAAAACACTAAAGTGGGTTTTGGTATCTGGAATACCAAGCATGTAGAAGTGGATTTGGAATTGGAAGTGGGGAAAAGCCAGAAGAATTTCAAGGATATCATTTTGAGGTTGATTAACATAAAAAAGATTAGATTACCTTCAACAAACCATTAGTATAAATATCAGATGTTACAGACATGGCTGATGAGTACTCTAGGAAAAGTGACGAGCAGTATTGGGAACAGGAGAAAGGCTGGTTACCATTAGGAGGTGCTAGAGCTTGGGGAGTCTTAGGCTGCACAGAGAAGAAATTCCTGAGCAATGAGCTTCATAGACCTGAGAATTTTTCAAGACATTGAAGGTGAGGCCTGGATTCTTTTTGCTGCTTATGGTTAAATGGAGAAGATAGATTTTGAAGATCTGTTCAACAAAAAGGATGCAGACTTGATGGTTAGGAAAACTCTTAACCAGTTAAGAGACTCCCTCTTGATGGACAGTGTAGATAGTGGACTAGATTTATGACTATATAATCCTTTACTGAAGCCTTCAAAAGAGCAAAAGGTCAGCATTTAAAAGTCCTTCCCTTGGATCTTTTGAAACTAGAAAGATTTGGGGAGTTTAAGGTGAAGTCTATCAGCCACTTCCACAGACCAAAACAGCGAGAGGATTATCTAAGAAGATTGTGTGTGTGGCTTTTGTCTAATACATGGGAATCCTATGAAAGACACATAGGGTCTTGAGACAATGTCTAAAATAGGGCAGCATGAAAAGGGGGTACCACATACCCAGAATCCTACTGGGGAAAAGCAGGATGACAAAGTGTCTCAAGCTGGCACTGTCACCCTGTGCTACCATTCATAATAAAGGGGTGGGGATGACTCTAAGTGTGGAATCCTGAGCATGGAGGACTGAATTAAACAGTGTAGGTATTAGAGGCTAAAGTTCGCACTTACAGGCTCATGGCATTCCAGATACTTCCTTCGTGGCTCAGACTTCATCCAGGATCAGGAGAGGTTAAGATTCCTTGTATCTCCCTGTATGAGGACAGGCTGGAAAGGGGAATTCAGACAGGGCATGAAAAGTGCTTCCTGAAGACAAGTGGAATTTTAAGACTAAGCTGTAATCATGTTTTCATTTTGACCTTGAACTTTTTTGGGCAGTGGGGAATGAGTTCTAGCTACCCGAGGACTAGAAGATGAGCATTTCCTAACAAGACTTTGTGTTAGTTTGATATCCCAAGGCAGGCCCATGACGCTGAACTAGAGTTTAACTAAGAATGGAGAACAGTCCAAAGACACTTTTGTTTCCATCATATATCGGCTATAGCTCTACGGTACATTGGCCATGCCACTGAGAAAGGAGCCCGAACACATACCCATTCAAAGATACTGAAGGAGATCGAAAGAGATTCAGATCCAAATGAAGATAGAGATGAGCCATTGTGGAAAGAGAAATCAACAAACGGCAAACTGGGTAGCAAATGTGAAGGGCCCCAATCTCAATGAGCCTTTTAGAAGTGGGGCAAGGCTCCAAGCTATGAGCACATAGGCTTTTTATTTTCCTCGCTCAGATCTGACCAAAGTTCAGAGGTGTCACTTGCTAATCATGTGACTGTGGAGAAAATTGTTTTTATCTCCTGAGTTTCAGTGTTTGTGTTGATTTGTATAACACTGAAAAAGTTGAGACCAAACCTAGGAAGCAGTTAACACACTACTGTAACCCAGAAAGAGTCCTATAAGTAATACAGTAATTACTGATATTAATATTGTTATAGTGGACTGGTCAAGTGGACGGTAGCTAGAAACACACCATGGAATCAAATCGGACATTTCAAATAGGAATCAGCTAATAATAACTAGAGGCAATAGTATTAAGCCAGATTCAGAAACCAGAGTCATGGGCACAGTCCGTTTTATCTTTTCCTGGTTGTTCTTGGTTGGTGAGAGAATACCCCTCAATGGAGCATTACTTGATCAACATTGGTGGCTGCATAACTGGTTTTTAGTACCAGGAAGATGAACCATTCTGCTGAGAACGTAGAGCATGCAGCTAACTGTGGTGATTCACTCTAAACCGCAGGACCATTGATTCATTAGTTCATCCCCTGGGTCTGGGTGGCGATAAACTGCAAACTACAGACTCATTAGCACACAGTTCAAAAAGATAAGATGTACTCCATTTCTCATAAGCTTTATGACTTGCTGACTTTATTGTAAATTATACACATAAGCCTTCTGCCGGGTTCTGGTTTGAAACCTCAAGGTCTCCTTTAAGCAAGTAGTGTGTCTCACAGTGGGGCCTTTACTTTTCCTTGAGCACGGACACGGCTGCTCTCCCTCAGATAGGAGTGTGGTGGGCTGCCTTTGCCTTCTCTCTACCTATAGGAGTGTGGTGGGCTGCCTTTGCCTCTCTCTACCTATCTGCCTCGTATATAGGGAGGAGATATGGGCTCCTAGTAAGATAGAGCCACAGTGAGAGGGGAGAAGCCCAACGGTCCAGATGGGTTGATTCTCTAGCCACTTACTTATTGTGTGCCAAGTACCTTTCAATGTAGTATATCTTACATCCCAGTTATTCAGTTTGCAAATTTCCTGCCATTGTAAGAGGACACTCCAATATAAATTGTCCCTCTTCTGGTAGTTTTTAAAAGGCTGTGTTTACCTGCCCTGCCACAAAGATAGTATGCAATTCTTGCTTGTCGAAAGCAGCTCTTAGTAGGAATGCAGGAAGATTTGAGTGTCAGAGTTTATCCGGGTAATAAAAGTGTTAATCGAGAAAAACAAAAACTACAGAATAGGGTGAATTATGTTGAGCTTGAAATTAGTTAACTTGAATATGACTATACACAATGAATTAAATAGTTTCATATATATACATATATATAGTATATGCTCATATTGATAGACACAAAAATATCTCTCTATATGTATTTCTAATGTAACTTTAAGAGTAACTCCTGGCCCCTTCAAGGAGCACTGATGATTCCCTTAGCTCAGGGCAGTTGGGAGGGGCCTTTGTTCTCATCAATGCCTACATTGCCTCCTCTTTCATTTCTTGGCCTGCTAGCACCATGCCATGGCTATCTGTCCCCACTCTGGCCCCTGCTGGTCTGATTGCTTCCTGGTGTGAATGCCTCCATGCTAGCAGCATTATTAGTTTAGCTGTAGTTGATCAAAGTTCAGATCTTGAAATAAACTTTTTGCCGTGGCTGACTGCAGCAGGGCTCTGCAACTCTCTTCCTATTAATCTTCCTCTTTTAGTTGAGGCCCTTAATTGCTATTGCATGCGTTTGTGCACCACAGGAACTGTGGGATATGGAACTGTCCTCTGCAATTTCCTTCAGATTCCTGTGACTGATCGCCTCTCATCCCATGAAGTGCTCTGATGTTGAGGAAGGAGGGTAAAGACAATTACAAGGCTTTAGGGAGTGAGAAAAAGAACCTTTTGAAATCATAGTGGTGCTTGGAAAACAGACCTTCAGAGATGGTATCTGCCCAGTCTGGCCAGGATCCTCTGTTTCCTCTGGGTCCTTTCCCATTATGACTGACACTCTCCCCCAACCTGTGTAACACAGAGAACAGGCTACTTTTGAGGATCGAGGGAAAAATATCTAACTGGATTGCAGTTACAATAAAATGATATAGAATGAAAATACTGCCAATTTATATAATATTTCACTTGTGCTAGCTGAGACATCCACACAGAAGCACTATGGTGACACTTAGCAATATGGTGACTTTCAGATGATTAAAACTGGCTTTCAGCACCTTTCATGTTTTCAGAAAACAGATACCACAGTGAGAACTTAGCCATGGCCTTTGGGGACCTTGGAAACATGTCTTAGATTCCCTCCAAACACAAAACTTGACCTCACTCTCATGAGAGATTCTTTGCAAATGAACCATCTGCATGAAAGCTAAGTCCCAGTGGAGCTGAGGGGCTGAGGAGCTGAGGAGCAGCCTCTAGAGCTATTCCCGATGGCTGTTCTCTGGTCCTCTCAGCTGATAACTTGTAGGTATGGAGTTTTGCAGTTTTGGGGGGGTGTTTTATTTTATTTATTATTCTTTTTAAAAAAATAGTTTTATTTGTGTGTTTGTGTACATGAGAGAGGGGGGAGAGAGAGAGACAGAGATAGAGAGACAGACTGAGAGATTGAAAGAGAGAAAGAAAATGAGAGAGAGAGAGAGAGAGAGAGAGAGAGAGAGAGAGAGAGAGAG
>CABHPR010137396.1:41013-60413 GCA_902168415.1 Peromyscus melanophrys | reverse complement strand
GAGAGAGAGAGAGAGAGAGAGAGAGAGAGAGAGAGAGAGAGAGAATGTCACCTAGGTGTGTGTGCCCATGAAGGCCTGAAGGGCAGCAGACCCCCTAGACCTGGAGTTACAGGTGGTTGGGAGCTGCCTGGCGTGGGTGCTGGGAACTGAACCAAGACCTTCTGCAAGAACAGTATGTATGCTTAACCACGGAGCCACCTCTCCAGGCCCCTTTTTGTGATTCTTTTTAATTTTAGAATCTGATGAAGTCAGCTGAATATCAGAGTTAAGGAAACGCAATGGATAAATTGTCATTTAACAATGATTAGATAAGGGGAAGATAGTAAATATTTTGTGCAGAAAGAACTCAAAATGAAACTGGGATTCCAACTTTCTCTTATGAAAATTTAATATCAGTCCTCTAGATAGTATTTTATGGGTAGAGAAGTTAATGTTGAGCAGGACATTTAATTAACTGAAAGAAATAAATCAAGAATCATCTAATGTAAAAATGCTCCCAGTGTTCTTTGATTTGTCATTAAAATTTAGAAATGAACCTAAGTAAGCTTATTAGGTGAACCGATTTGGCCCTGTTTACATGAGACTGAGTAAGTTGAAACCAGTTCTCAGTATAAAGTTCACAAGTGACAGGAATTTTAGGATGACTACCCAGGGATGGACAATGGTAAGCCATCCTGGTTGTTCTCAACTGTCTTTTTAAAATGGAAACTTCAGGGTTTCAGAGAAGGCTCACTGTGTAACGGTGTTTGTTATTCCACGCGAGGACCCGAGTTTGAGTCTCCGACTTACACACAAAAAGCCTGCATGGCTGTGCGTACCTGTAACCTCAGCAGAGGTTTGCAGCAGATGCCATAGAGCTAGTTTCCAGCAGTGGGGGGCCAACTGATGTGGGTGCTGAAGATCAGACTGCAGCAACAAGCTGTCGTAACCAGTGAGCGATCTCTACAGCCCTACAGCTTCTTCCTAAGAAGAATAAAACATGATGGGACCTTCATATGTGTGTGTGTGTATTTGTGTATATATGTGTATAATTATATATATATATATATATATATATATATATATATATATATTTTTTTTTTTTTTCTTGGGAAAGGTTTTTTTTTGTATTCCTGGCTGTCCTGGAACTCACTCTGTAGACCAGGCTTGCCTCAAAATCACAGAGATCTGCCTGCCTCTGCCTCCTAATTGTTGGGATTAAAGCCGTGCACCACCACTGCCCAGCAAGGGACCTTACTATCTTTTGTGATGTTATAATTTTAAGAAAAAGTCATATATAAAAAAAGGCTAGGATGACCAAGGGCCAGACTTATTTGTTTTTTGCACAAGCTTTTCCAGTTAGCAGCTTTAGAAAGAGAAATGTAAGAATTAACTCCAGTTGCCCTGTTTGGCTATATTTTCTGCTGAGTCTTGATTTTTCATAATGAT
This sequence comes from Peromyscus melanophrys, assembly GCA_902168415.1. Lineage (NCBI taxonomy): Eukaryota > Metazoa > Chordata > Mammalia > Rodentia > Cricetidae > Peromyscus > Peromyscus melanophrys. The sequence goes on along the minus strand of CABHPR010137396.1, from coordinate 58,985 downwards.
CTGATATAATTAATGAACATTTGTACGCTGTTTGCAGTGTTCAGTGAGAACCTGTGTTCATTTAATCTTCTTAACAACTCTGACGGACAGATAGCCTTGTAATCCTCACTTTGTAACTGATGACAGAAGTCATAATGTCCCCAAAGTCACAGGGCTGTGAAGCGGTATGACTAGGATTTGGCCCTAAATGGGTTGGTCCTGGTTTATTCCTTTTTTTTTTTTTTTTTTTGGTTTTTCGAGACAGGGTTTCTCTGTGTAGCTTTGCGCCTTTCCTGCAACTCACTCTGTAGACCAGGCTGGCCTCGAACTCACAGAGATCCGCCTGCCTCTGCCTCCCGAGTGCTGGGATTAAAGGTGTGCGCCACCACCACCTGGCCCCTGGTTTATTCTTTAAATGCTGCTATACTGTTTGTGCTATCCTTGGTGTGATTGCTACTTGTCATTGATTTTGAGATGAATCCATTTTGAGAAACCTCAGTTTCCTGAACCCTCAGTATCAAAGTCTTGGACTTGGAGTTATCTTTTCCCAGCCCTCCTACCCTTGTTCACATAAATCTGTCTAGCAGATAAGAAATGGGTAATATGAAAACTCTTTAGTAGTACCAATTTGCTTTTACGTTTTTAAAGTGCCCCAAACTGACAGTGTCTGTTTCCATATTCTTAATAGTTATGATTTCTCCGAGTTAATGAGGTCCTGTAATTAAATGCTCCATAAGAAATCAGATAATCAGCTGGGCAGTGGTGGCACATGCCTTTAATCCCAGCACTGGGGAAGCAGAGGCAGGAGGATCTCTGTGAGTTCAAGGCCAGCCTGGTCTACAAAGTGAACTCTAGGACAGCCAGGGCTATACAGAGAAACCCTGTCTTGAAAAACCAAAAAAGAAAAAAAAAGAGATAATTATGATAAGATTATGTTGCAAGCTGATTTTAAAAACGCACAGTTTTCATTTCCTCTTTGTTATCATGTTTTGAGGGGTTAAGTAAGATGAAGGAAGTTACCATAACTGCATTCTTCTTTTTTAACATATTGACATTATTTTCACAAGAGAGTTTCCACAGGTTTCTAAGATCAAGTCTACCAACCCATCAGAGACCATACCCATGACCCTGATACCCCTCTCCTCATAATGCTGAAGAGTCCAAGGCCAGTCCTACGATCTGTGCATTGAATCTTATCACCTTTCCTACTCAAGATTGCCCCAATCTTTGTCCCACCACCCCTCATCTTCCAGATCTTTTCTTAATTCATGCCATAATGTCTTCCATCTAACAAATCCTCTTTCTTGGTCCCATCCCTCTGCAGACAGTACCATCATTCCACATCCTGACCTCAGTGTCCACCTTTCCCCCTCCAATTCTCTTCTTAAATTTTATCTTAATTTAATTTTATCTTAATTTATCAACACATAAAAACATACGTATTTCTGTTAGATCGTGTGATATTTTGGTATGTGTGTGCAGTGTATGGTGCTTAAATCAGAGTAAATGTATCTATGTCCTGCAACAGTTATCTTTTTCATGGTGAAGCATTTAAAATTCTTTCCTCAAGCATTTTTAAAATACACAATACATGGGTATTGTCTGTAGTCAGCCCTACTGTGTGACAGTAGCTGAGCATTTCTTAAGCTTCTCTAGCTACGGTTTATCACTCACTGCTTACCTTTTCCCTATCCTATGTACCCCCAGCCCGTAGTAACCACTGCAGCTTCTGTGAGATCAGCATTTTCACTTCCACATGGGTGAAATCATGTGCTGCTTGACTTCCTGTACTGGCTTGTTTCATTTAATGATGACCTAGAGTACCACAATTGACAAGAGTTCAACTCTTGTAATTTGTGTTCTTATTTCTTAACTGCTCATGAGTTGATGGGCACTTGGGTTGCTTCCATTTCTTCACTGATGTAAATAGTGCCTCAGTAAATATGAAAACACAGTATGTCTCGTCATATTACCTTAATTTTCTTTGGCGATATCCCCGGTATTAGGATTGATGGACTATGGGTGGTTCTTTGTTAATTTTTAAAAGACCCTTCATCCTGTCTTCCAAGATTTGCCTTCTCACCAAGTGTGCACGTGTTTGCTTTTCTATAATCCTTTCCAGCACTTGTTAACCTTTTCCTGTTTCACAGTAATCATTCCAACAGGAGTGAGGTTGTGTGCAGGGTTATTGTGATTTGCATTTCTCTGATGATTAGTGATGTGGAACACTTTTTTCTTTACTCCTGTGCTCTTGAACCATTGCGCCCTTCAGCTTCAGCAACCCTGCACTTGGCAAGCTTGTGCTTGACCTCCATGTTCCACTGACTGATCCCAGTGGTCAGTTCTTACTTCTCATCTTCCTGGAACTGTTACGACAGAACTGGTCACAGCCTTGTCTTTGGAAAATGATGTGATTTACTTCCAGGAAGCCATTCTACCACAGTGGGACTTTCTTCTCAGTCAACTTAGGTGGGTTTTCCTCATTCTTCTATTTCCTAAACTTTGGATTGTGTTGGGGGCTTAGTCATCTAAGTTTGTATATTATCTAGTAGATCTCAACAAACTTAATATAACTTCACATCATTTATATGCTGAGTAGTACCGCTAATAGTCCTTTTGAAGTCTACACTTACATACCCAACTCTCTCAAATCTAAATGCCAAAGCTGTGGTTCTGCATTCCCTCCAGACCTAACGGCATCCTTTCCTTCCTGTTCTCAATGCAGATGGAATCTGCTCTCCCAGTGCTCGGCCCAACAGTCTTGGAGTCATTGTTGATTCGTATTTTCCCTTCATACATTTACCTTCTGACATGGATAGAAGCTCTGTCTTTAAAATCAAGTAGAAGCATTGTGTCAGCCTCCGGGTCTTACAGTTAGCTCCTCTACTCCTCCTCTTCCTATCTCAATGTTCCACACCTATGTTCTTTTATACAAAGCAGTCATGCTGATCTTTGTAAAACTCACTTCAGATTATATCACTCCTCTGCCAAAAAATGCACCAATGGAGTACTCATCCATGTGAAATAAAAGTTCACCACTCTCAAAGGCCCTGCCTGATCTTCCTCCCTGCACTGACCCAGTGTGGGTTGGATCTCATCTCCCACCCCTTCCCACCTGCTTCTGTTCCAGCTGCAACTATCTGCTTCCTCTTCCATGAGCATACCTCCTCTTTAGCATCTGTCTCCCAGCCTTCTGCGCTGGTGTTTCCCTGTTCCTAGAACTCTCCTCCTCCTCCAAGATGTCTGCACAACCTACTTTTCAGTTCAGTGAAGGACCCAAACAAACTTCTTGCTAGTGAGAACATCCTTGGTGACCCCCTTTCCCATTGTCATCTATCATACTGTCCTAGTTTTTTCCTCAGCATTTATCACACCTGGCACACACACACACACACACACACACACACACACACACACACACACACGCCTTCACTTATTTTTCTAGAATGCACACTCATAAGAAATGGGCATTTGTTGTTTTCTTCATTTCTTTATTTCCAGTGCATGGCACCAGGAACTCACAGAGCATTGGTTGAGTGAGTATGTTTGCTGCATACGCCACATACAACCACTTAGCTGTACACAGCATATGCATTGCTGTTGAAGCGGAGAGGAAGCCGTGACAGTCCCAGGGGCCCCAATACGTTGGATGACCTTGGGCGCATTATGCAGCCTGTGTGGGATTCTGCCCTCTCAGTTGTAAAATGAAGTGTTTGGATTAAATATTCACAAGAATCACCTGAGCTCTAAGAAGTCATGATTGAATGACTCTGAGGCCTGATTACTTTTTACTCTCCCTGACGCTTCATGTCTTGAAATACAACATCATTAGTATATAAACTCCCTTCCTAATGAATAGTGAAAAGAGAGAAATTAAACAAGTTTATGGGCCAGTTCATTTCAGCGATGTCAACATACGACATGATCATTATGTAATATTGCCCATTCTGAAAACAAACTTTTCTCCTAAAGAAGCCATGACAGTTATTTTTAAATCAACCTGGCATTTCAATTAAGAGTGAGATAACTAATGTGTTTACCCCAGAATACTTTCTTGGCTCATCTTATTATGTGGACATAGGATACATCACAACAGAAAGCAGTTTATTACCTATTTGTGTGGGAAGCTCTGCTATGAAGGAGTGGCCAAAGTGAGCGCCGCCTAAAATGTTACTTCTGCATGCATGTAGGTATCAACTACTTCTAAATACTTATAGTCAAAAAATTAATATCTCTACCCTTCATTCAGTGGCTCTTGGGTTTTTCTGTGTGTCTTCCTTGGCCTCTGGCTTCTGGCTGCATTCAATAAAAGTGCAAGATGAGAGAATGGAATGAAGCAGGATGGTGACCCCCCCACCTCCCCGCTCCAGCCTCTTGCCCTGTTGGGTTGTGCTTGACTATCGTTCTGTCTACCAAAGGTCTCTGCTCCATCTGCTGCCTCTCCCACAATGCTGTCTGTAGTCTACAGGTGGCGAAGCAGCTCAGTGCTGCTCAACTCCCCACTGCTTGAATCTCAACTCTCCTTTTCCCCTCCAACTTTCCTTTTAGCACATCTTTTTCCATTTATCCTGATTTTTTGTGCCATGTGTTTATTTGTAAGAGTTATTGTTATAGGAAATCAGTAAGAGAATAAGAGTCAAGAAATTAAAGGGATAGGAATATAGTTATGTCAGAATGAAAAGTAAAGAGAGATTTCGTTCCCATTTGCTATTAATGGGTATCATACCAGTATATCAGGAGCTGGACCATATATTGAAAGAAAAAATGACCTATCCTATAGACAGTGTTTTTAATAGAAGTTTTGTATGAGGCCTTTATAAAGCCTAAATTAAATCATGATTCCATGACACATTTCTAAAGAACATGAACATGATGCCATATGCAAGCTGGCAGAAAGCGATAGTGTTATACAACTATAGACAAGATTAATCTTCTATACACTATCCTGTGGTTGCGCTTGATACAAGAAGATAGTTTGAGAACTTCAGGAAAGAGTAATAGCCATGCTCCTTGGATGCACTTCCTAAAAATGTGCTTTCTTTGCCTAAATTTAAAAAGCAAACTTTTGTAATAACAAAGTATTTTATGTCTGTTGTGAAAATACAGACAATCATACAAAATAGTATGAAAAACACCCCAAACCTGCATCACTCCCAAAAGGAAGTTTTTAATAGCAATGGCCTTAAACATTTCTTCATACATACATGTATATTTTTAAATCATTATTTTTCCTTACTTGTCAGTATTTGTGTATTTCCCCTTTTTCCTATGTAGGATTTTTATTTCTTGTGTGGTGTTTCATCAAAAAGTTCATTTGATAATCTAACAATTTGGGATATTTCTCTTATTGCCATTCTTTTCATTCTTTTAAGGCTCTAATGAACATACCTACATATAAATCTGTCAATTTCCATACTTGTTGCACTTTAAAAGCTTGTTTTTTTTTTTTTTTTTTGGTTTTTTGAGACAGGGTTTCTCTGTGTAGCTTTGCACCTTTCCTGGAGCTCACTTGGTAGCCCAGGCTGGCCTCGAACTCACAGAGATCCGCCTGGCTCTGCCTCCCGAGTGCTGGGATTAAAGGTGTGCGCCACTAATGCCCGGCTGAAAGCTTGTTTTTTAGTAATTAAAGTCTCTGAGCATTTTCTTGTTATTAAAAAATGTAATTATTTATGTATGTATGCACATATATGCACATATGTATGTATTCCATAGCACACATGTACAGATCACATGCATCCTGTGGCACACAGGTGGAGATCAGATGACAACTGACTTATGGGAACTGGTTCTCTCCTTTCATCGTGAGAAGCTCAGATCATCAGGTGACAATTGCTCTTATCCACTGAGCCATCTTGCTGGGCTGTTTCCTTATTCATAGTCTTATCCTATCATTCAGGAGAAAATGTACGCTAGTTCATTCTCTTACTAGCCAGGGATGAACCTGTTTATCAGTTTGTAACTCAGTGTCTGAAATAGTCAAGTTTAGGGCAAGGGAACGTATCAGAAATATGAGCAATTTGAATTTTGGCCAGAAAGATATCCATGAAGTTCAAATAACCAGGTAGTATAGTCGTAAAATTGACTTCCTTTTCTGTACACCAGAGATCTGGCTTTGATTTCCTGCTCTTGTAGAGAGCTTTTGCACAACGAAGGCCTTGAGAATTAATCATTGGAACCCCTTAAAATTTAAATTCACTTTTAGTAAGGTGTACATGTATATGTTTGTGTGTGGGCATGCACATGGGTGAACACAGGTGCCTGGTGAGTCCAGAAGAGGATGCCAGATGCCTGGCACCATTGTTAAAGTGGTCACGAGCCACTGGGCATGAGTGCTGGTAAGTAAGCAGGACCCTCTGTTGAGAGCAGCAAGCACTCCTCACGGCTGGGCCTTCCGACTCTCCAACTGAGGCTAGGCTTTTCAGTTTGGAAATTGATGTCAGTCAGTAGACTCTCAGAGATGTTCAAGTATGAAGCACAGGAGAGATGACATTGACTGAAACATTTTGAGAGTAAGAGTGGCTAAGAGTTCACCTCTGGCATCAAGTAGCTTGATTTGGCTCTCCCAAGCAATTCGACCCAGAGAAGTATCAGGCATGCATGGTCTTGGGATGAAATACCATGCCCCATGACATTACAAATCAGTTTAGTGACTGGTACGGAGCACTGTTATTGTCTATTCAGGTATATTGGGATTTATATGAGCAAAACCCAGAACAGTATTTTCTTCAATGCCTCCTGTCTGCATAATATTTCATTGCATCAATTTAGCAGATGAGTTTTGTGGAATGTTATTTTAAGTATATAAAGAGGTGTTACATTTGTTTATGCTGCAGAATATTGCTTTAACTGTGTGGAGGTGTGTTGCATTTGTTTATGCTGCATTTGTTATGTAAGGATGTGTTACATTTGTTTGTGCTGCCTTTGTTTAATTATGTAAAGATGTGTTGCATTTATTTCACCTTGCCTGCCTAAGGCACCAAATGGTCTAATGAAAAGCTGAACTACGGGCAATAGCTAGGCAAGAGAGGGATAGGCAGGGCTGGTAGGCAGAGAGAATAAGTAGGAGGAAAAATCTAGGCTCGAGAGAGAAAAAGGAAGAAGAAAAGAGGGAGAGAGAGATGGAGACGCCTGGGGCCAGAAGCCAGCCAGACATGAGAATCAGCGAGAGTGGGATATACAGAGAGAAAGAAAGGAAAAAAGCCCCACGGCAAAACGTAGATGAAGAGAAGCAGGTTAAGATGTAAGAGCTAGTGGAACAAGCAGAAGCGAAGGCCCAGCATTCATAACTAATAAGTCTCAGTGTCATGATTTGGGAGCTGGTTTGTGGCCCCAAAGAAAAAGAAAGCCCGGTACAATGAGTTTTTATTTCCCTCCTGAAAGATGACACTGGATACAAAAAAATGTCACTGTATAAGCAATGTCTTTTGCCTTTCAGGAGGTCATAAAATTATGTGCCAAAGCAGAGGTGGTTGTACTATTATGTTTGTTAAATTAACAGGAAAAATAAAGTAAAAAATGAATATGTTTATTATGATGTCCAGTCGTGTTTTTATATATGACACCGCTACATTTTTATATGGGCTGCATTTTGCAGGCCAAAAGGAGAAAGGCTGGCTGTAAGTTGAAAGGAGCTATCTAAATAAATTAGAAACCAGAAGATGAAATCTCAGTTTGCTTTGTCTTAATGCTCTGTTGGGAAAGAGACTGAATATTTTAACCTTTGTGTATCATACTGTCTGTGTGTCTGGCTAAGTGTTATGACCTCCTGCTGCAAAGTTATTAAAGTTCTGGCGATAATAACTTGGGAACACTGTACAGAAGTCTGTTTGTTCAAAGGTTCAATATCACACAGATAGCTTGAAATTAGAGACCAACCCTTTTCCTATGATAATGCTTTCGTTCTGAGCTTCTGCTTTCTATCTGTAAGTAAGAAAGTCTTATTTCATGGTGAATTTAATGGCTGTTTGACACTCGTCTCTGTTTTTTAAGGGTAAACTCTGATGTATGCCTAGAGCATAAACACCATGCTTTCTAGTCGGCTTGTTAATAAGAAACAAATTGTTTGGAAGATGGCTAAAGTGAGATAGGATATAAAAATGATCTAAATGCTCTGGAAAAAATAGTATTACATTTTGGTACATAAATCTATGCAGAGACTATTTTCCTTGGTTTGTTCACGCTTTCACTGGTGTAAGTCTACTAAAATGATGGAGATGTGGGACTGTGGATCCGCATCTTGCATCCAGGACAAATCAGCATCCAAAAGAGGAGAGCAAGACAATGAGAGCTTGTTTTATTTTGTTAGAAACTTCACGTCCAAGTAAGAACTTGACACTCAATTTATCACCTATATTAACTGTCTGAACAGCTGTCACTGTAATGTTTTAAAGATTACACAAGAAGTCTAGAACTCAGTGCATTTAGGTTCTGTGTCTCAACAAATATCTCAAAGGTCTAGTTAAACGTCCTTAGCCAAGATTTTAATTTGAAGCTCGCAGAGCCAATAATTCCCGACCCACACTTTCTGCTCCTTTTAATTGATGAGACGTGAATGGAACTTTCCTTGGGGAAGTACTTAGTTCGGACTTCACCATCTTACAAATAAAACTGCTGGCCCAGTTCCCATCCACAACTATTATTCTTGGGCCAGAGACCAGGAGAAATGTCCACTCATCTCATGTGACCATCTAAACTCTAGTATATTCTAGACACGATGTAAGGTACTAGGAATACAATGATCAAAAACAAAGGTCCATACGGAAAATGCTATGCCAAGGAAACGTAAATAATGTTCTAACAGGCACACCTCACCGTAGCTGGAAGAGGAGAAAGGGGGAAAGGCTAAGAAGGCAGTGCTGAAGGATAAGTCTTAAAAGAGGGCCAAGAAGGGTTTCCCAATCAAAAAGGTAGGGCAGCACAATCCCAGGCATATAGCAAAGGCTCCCTTGACCATGAACAATCCCAGGAAGTGCCATGTAAAAGAACCAAGGAGAGAAGCTTAATAAATAATAAGCGAAGGGTCCTTGCTGCAGGGGATGGAGCTAGGCTTGATCTAGTCTTGACAACATAATGAGATGCCATAGTGGAGGTGAGAAGGTGAGCCGTTCTCCAGGGAAAAGTGTGAAAATGAAGATGTAAATAAGGTCGGCATCTTTTCTCCCTAGTCTTGGACATCAGATATTTTTCGACAAATAGGTGCTTCATTTGAGCCTCCAGGACTGAGTTCTCCCTGTGGCAATTCACACCTCCAGATGTTGTTGTCTCTACTTAGAGCTGTTCCAGGCATATCAGGAGCTACATGCCCCAAAGTGACTTTCTGCTTGTCCTTCTTTTCCAAGCCTGTTATGAACCCACTCTTTCATCTCAGTTACTGATGCTTCAGTCTCACAGTTGCGAAAGCAAAATGCTGGGACTCATTGCTTGCTCTTTATTCCAGGCCTTGAATATACAAAACTCCTCGACAAGCATGCTGATCCCACACTCAAGCACCCCTCACCCCTACACTGCACTCCAGTTCTTAGTCCAAGTGACCACCTTAGGCTCACATTTCCATTTGACCTCCTTACTCCTTGGCCCCTCTGCTCTCCACTCTCCATTGAACAGGCTGAGCCATCCTTCTACATCCAGAGTCACACCTTGTCACTACTTGACTGAAATTCCTCGTTTCTGAATCCTGGCCTGCTCATCTAGACCCCTAGCAGCTCTCCAGTTTGGCCTCTTGTATTGATTTACCCACTAATTCTAGTCTTCTAGGCTTACCCACCAATTCTAGTCTTCTAGGCTTACCCACCAATTCTAGTCTTCTAGATTTGGCTGCCAATTCTAGTTTTCTGGATTTACCCAGCAATTCTAGTTCAGTCTCCTCTCAATTCCCAGAACATGAGAGTTCTTTCCTGGCCAATGCTACTGAACCCATGGCTTCCTCATCCTCCACTGGTCTCTCTCTCCTCCATGGCCATCTCACTTTCATCTTTCATCGCTTCCTCAAATGTCCTGTTGAAGGCATCTGAAAACGCCATCTAATAAAGCCACCTGAACTATTCTGAATTATCACCCCATTATTTCCTTTTTAGGAATTAACAGGATATACAATGAATTGTTCATTCATTTATTTCTTTATTGTGTCTCTCCTCTATGAAGTCCCAATTTTATGACAATTGCTATAAATACCATATCCTAAGTAAATAGTACAGTATATGGCTCCAGGCATGTCTTTAATAAATATTTATTGAACAAATGAATACCAAAGCCAATAATGTTTTAACAATAGACATAAAGGTTAATAGAAACATACAGAAATACCAATTATTGATAAAATAAGACTTGAAATGATTGTTTGACTTGATCCTTTGTAAGTCACTAGTAAAGGCAATGAGTTTGCCTGGATTATTACTGATATATTTGGATTTACTATTGGCCTATAATTGCTCTGCCTTTCCCTGTTGCTTGGTAAATTCCTCCTCTTTAGACGGCAGAGATGAGAACGCTGAGAGTGGGGGATAGTATAGATGTAAAAGTGGAACACAGTAAACAGTCTCAGGTGCTTTAATGGAAAAGAACCTTGAATGGCATGCTGCTACTGCCATGGTGGTTTAAAAGAAGTCTTTCTTCGGATTTTTAACTGCAGAGAGATGTGTTTAATTGGATGGCAGAGAAGGAAGCAGCACACAGCACTGAGGCGGAATGAAGAGAGGGACAGAGGGTGGGGTAGGGAGATGTAAGAACGGAGAGCTGCTCCTGGGGTCAGGGTCTTTCTGAGTCTCTAGAGCACATGCTTATGAGCACTGAAGGAAGGACAGCCCTTTCTCTCCTTTGTGGGGTATGAAGGAAGGTTAGAGCTTCCATCTTCCCTGTGAAAAGTGAGAAAGCAGTGGTGGGGACAGAGCAGAACATAGGGAATGTGTCTTGGAGTGCCATTGATAAATTGAGAGCTACTGACCAAGCATTAATTAAAAAAAAATAATCGTCACTGAGGGTCCCACCAAAGCCATGAATTTGGTACCTGTTCATACAATTAATCAAATGGTTATTAAGTACATGCTATGTTCTAGAAGACACTCGAAAGTGCCAAGATTAGGAAATCATGTGTTTTGCCTCAAGCGGGAGAGAGGATGTACGACTTAGCAAAGCCTCATGTTGAGGGCCAAACACTAAACTGTACTGAGTCAGAACCCAGAGGATGAAGGTGGCAAGGAGCCAATTCTTGTCAGAGAGTCTATTGCTATATAATTTAAGGGGTAGAACACCAACGATAATCGAATGCTGAAGCAGGACATAGTTTTTTTTTTTTTTTTTTTGGTTTTTTGAGACAGGGTTTCTCTGTGTAGCTTTGCGCCTTTCCTGGATCTCACTTGGTAGCCCAGGCTGGCCTCGAACTCACAGAGATTCGCCTGCCTCTGCCTCCCGAGTGCTGGGATTAAAGGCGTGCGCCACCAACGCCTGGCGGGACATAGTTCTTTAGAAGAACTGTAAGAATAACAACTTGAACGGAAATTCAGATGTTGCCTAGACAGGCAGAGGTAGCTTTGAGGTTATTCTTGACACGGACCTGGAGGTGACCTGGAAGTCCACACCTAGCACTGACAAGAACAGGCAAAGGGTGCTGTATTCAGACAATACAAATATGGAAAACAGAAGGAATTGTGTGTGAGAAATATGTGATAGTGTTCTTAAAGTCATCGTTAATAACAAATGAAAAGCAACCCCCAGAATGCCATGTCAGAGAGTGAGCAGTTCTTCCAAGGATTCTAGTTATAGCAAGGAAGAGGTGCTCTGAAGTGTGAAGCTGTGAGGAACCTTTCAGCTCGTGGCCTTGAGTCTCCGGGGGCCCAGGTCAGGATTAAGCACTGTTAATGACTGCATCAGGAAGGGGACAGAGGGAGAAAGGAGAGAGGTAGGAAGAGAGAGGGCCAGTGGAAGAGAAGAAAGAACAGAGGCATGGAGGGAAGAAAGGAGGAATGAAAGGCAGACAGGGGGGCATTCTACTCTGATCTGCACAAGGCAACATGCCAAGTGATGTTGGGGATGAGAGGGCTACAGCAGCCTGTCTGCGGGAGGAGCCATGGTCTTCCTTCCAGGCCAATGCTAAGAGTAAGCACATGTCATTGGGTTGGTATGGCCAAGGAGAAAGTTCTCTTTCACTTTATAGATGTGCTTTTTCAAATTTGGTTTTGAAGTAGCAGCACCACCTTGATAATGAAAGACATTTATTACAAAACAGAACAGAACAAAAAACCCTATAAGATAATGCGAAAGAGTATAAAGATCTCTTACACTTGCAATGGAGGTGATGAAACTATTATCCTGCCTGGCACTTAGGGATTCCTGGCATTCATCAGGAGGGTTATACCCACTCTACCACCCCCCTCTCCATCCTTGTTGTTGGCATCTTTTTGGTTTCTCTCTTTAAACTCTGACTTGAGTCATGTTGCGTGGGTACCACCTTACAGCAGGTTCCCCTGCAGCTGCAGCATTTCTCTGGCTGTGGCCAGGAGCTTCAGCTGCCTCCTGAGAGGCTTCCAGGGCAGAGACCATGCTGCTGGGGCCAGCCGGGAAAGCACTTAGCTTTTCATATCCAAACTCGGAAGAGGAAGTGCCACCCTGGTGGTGAGGCTAGCCAGTCACCCTGCAGACTGCTGCCTGTCACCACTGAAGTGCCACCGTCTTTCACTAGCAAGACCCAGTGTCTTGAGCCCGCAACATGGCAGCCTAGAGTAGCAGAAGAGGCTTTTATTAACTTGAGTGGCCTAAGCACACTGTGCAACCAGAGATGGTTTCGGCTCCCTGCAAATAGCGCGTGTAGTTGGCTTCCATCGAGAGAAGAAAACAGGGCTCAGGAAGAGCGACGCTTTCCACCTTCGTGAACCTGGTGAGCACGACCTTGATTTTACCACATAGGTCGAGACTGCTCTTTACCACAACCGTATTAATTCATTCTTTCCCTCCTTCCTCCCACCCATCTCCTGCCACTTCCCCGGGAGCATAAAGCTTTCTGCATCCTGCTGTCCATTAGCATAAATAAGCCCATGCTTTTAAGGTAAAAATAGTTTTAATGCTATATTTGCTAAAGACTGCATTACCATAAGAGGATAAAAATACTCCTGGGTAACAGGTAGGTCATATTCTTCAGAGGCAGTAACACATTTCTTTTTTTTTGTGGTTCCCTGAAAGTCGATGATTTCAGCCATAGATTAAAACCTGGGTCTCAGCACACATTACATTTCCACTTCAGAAACTGTTAAGCCAGGAGTGTTTCAGAGACTCATACCTTTGTGTGTTCATTTATTTTTTTCCTGTTGCCAATATTTTATAGGAAGTTCTAAAGCACAACCAAAAAAAAAAAATTAAATGCCGTTTCAATCTGCTCTTTGCTGTATGAGCAACTGGATAATGTTATGCCCCTCCTCCATTTTATCCAGTGTTAATTTAAATTTGATTAACATTTCTATGACAGATAAGGAAATACTGGGCTAAGAAACAACAGAAGTGGCAAGACATGGAAATGAGAGATCTCCAGCGTCTAGAAGAGCTGAAGACATTAATGGCTGAACAGTCAGTGAAAGACAGAGAAAGGTAAGGGAGGGGTTTGAGACCGCCATAGTGGGCTGCGAAAACGCCTTCTGCAATAGGCTAAACGATATCAGAGCGAGCATCTTTCACACCGAATGTTGCCATTCAATATTTATATCTACAAACGGATAAAATGATTTCTATACTATAGTTTAAACTCTCGCTTTCATACTTAAACCTCCAGTTTTCCATTTTGTTCCTTTGATGACTTCCTAGTTAAAGATCTCACAGAGGGTTCTCTGGCAACTGACTGCCCACTGTGTGCATGAAATGCTACTGGAGGCTGCTGTGAATTAATATTTTGACCCAGGAGGAGGAAGCCATTATTTTAATAAGAAAGGGGTCCACTTACTGTGACTGAGGCTGGGAAAGACAATCCACAATTACACAGAGCTGTGTGGATGTTCCAACGAACTCACTAAAGTCATATATGAAAATGTGCCCTAGAATTTCCTGCAATTATGTAACTGCAGAGCTGGGAAGGACATCGGAGAAAATGAGCTCGTCTTCTTATTTTATGTGTTACACCAAGAGATTAAAACAATGTTTTTTAAAGATTACTGTATTGGGGCCAAAAAGAAAACAGTAAAAATCCTAGTAATCTGGAAAGGAAAATCCGAAAATAAAGAGATAGATTCTCTATCAGGAAACCTGTTACATAAAGGGATCAAGCAGACACTAAGGAAGTCTCTTGAGCTGAGGAAGAGTTCCTATGGAAGAAACAAGTTAGAATTAGAACTGTCTCCAGAGTTATAGGTGTTTCTTGTCCCAACCAGCTCCTGGGTTATCATTACATTGTTTTTGGGGTATCTCAGTACTTTAGAGTTTGAGTATGGAACAAAAAATACAGCAAAGCCTGAGCGCAAGGTCAGGAGGTCAAACAACCAAAAAGCAAACAGCAAGTGTTACCAGAGGACAGACCATGCTGCAGCCCAGAAAGAAGTAAATAGGAGCCCCCCCCCCCCCCCAGATGTGCGCCAAAGGGCAACGCAAAGACCGTGGTCAGGAGGCTGGCCGGGCCATTTGAGTTCCCCCAGGAAAAGAAAGAGAGCCACAGGAACTTAAGGGGGGGGGGGGAGCAGAACAGATGTGGAGTTCCAGCATTTGGAACATGCTTCTAATAGAACATCTCTCATAGCAGGGAGCTTCTCTGATTACAGAACCATTTTCAGTCTTTTGCTTCCTGTCCTAGTAATTATCAAGATTAGCTGATTCAGAGCTTCAGTTGAAAAGAAGAAAAAGCAAATCAGATTAGTGTGTATTACATAACAGGAAAAAATAGCCTTGTTACAGCATAGCAAAAAGGACTGAGGACCAGGAGCTGTAGCTCAGGGTTTTATTCTTAACTCAACTTTGAATAGTGTATGACCTTGGGAACGTCAGTTGTTTACTTTCCTCAAGGCTCTGTCCTGTGCACTGGAAAACATCTGAAGGCTAGAAAGCTGATCACTTTTAAGAGTTTGTGATATATACACATCAACTCCTTTGATGGAATAATGCAGATTTAAATAATTGTGAAGCCAATCCTTGCATACCAATGGGTAAATCACCAAGGAAGGGCTTTTAAATGTGATATATCCAAGCCGTAATTCTCCACGAAAACACTGTGATGCTGTGTGGGCTGAGGATGTAGCACCACTGGAAGAAGGCTTGAGTGGAAGCCACAGAGCCCTGGGTTCAGTCCCTAACACCACAAAACCAAGGTATGGTGGCACAGGCCTGTAATCTCTGCACTTGAGATGGAGACAGGAGGATCAGAAGTTCAAGGTCACCCTTAGCTACATAGCAAGTTCAAGACCAGCCTAGGATATAATACCTGTCTAAAAAAAAAGTGATGCAGATAGAAATATAATTCTCATTCTGTGTTTTGAGATGTAGTCTAACATGTAAAAAGCTTTCACTTCTGACAATGACCAGAAGCTATATTCATCTGTAACCACTCTGGCACTAACAAATTTGGTAGATGGGTTAAAATATTTTTTCTCTAATAATATAATACAATAAAAATCATGTTTGATGTTTTAACCTAAGGCACTTTCTTCACATCAGATTAAGAAGACCTAAAATATTAGCTTCCAGATTTACCATCAGGGTATGCAGATGTGCCCTTGAGAGTCTGAAAACTCTGCTCATTTATCTATTTCTGCTTTGAATATGGAAGATGAAGGTTCATGAAAATAACACATTCATCAACAAATTGATGGGTAGAGAATATGAAACTTTCCTTTCTGCGGTTAAAAATAGTGGCATTTTGAAGGTTTCATGTGGCTTGACATAACAAAAAGACGATCACATCCACATCTCATTTTATTCAAATTATTTTGTCAACGTTTCCACTAGCCTTCTATGTTCCAAATGCCCCATTTTCAACATGTTCTTGAGCATGAAAGAGAAGACTCCAGAACTGGGTTGTTGCCAGTAAAGCCTTGGCTTTGTCTTTTACAGCTATATGAAGTTGGGGTAAACTAGTGTCTCTGTGCTTTAGTTTGTCATTTTTACAATGAATATATAGATAGCATCTACTTCAAATGATTAAAAGTATCAGATATATAGTGAATGTAACTCACTGCCTGGAACATAATAAGAACATTCTATGTAAGTGATTTCCATGAACTGACCTTTTTTTTATGACAAGATGCTTCTAATGCAGTTTTGTCAAAATATTTAAATTTTAAACTATTTTTAAAACATAGTAATAAAGCCATTCTTATAAAAATGAAACCATTTATATTACTGCAAGCTGCTGTTTGATGTCTGTGCTCATGTAACGTCTTATCTGGAATCCATTGCTATTATCAACTGTTTAACAAAGTACGTAGATATTGTCTATATGTACCTAGACAAAGATACAAGGGTAAGAAAGCCAAACAAATCTTCACCGAAATGCAAAATATATTACCATTGTATTAGTCAGCTAGAGGTGCCATAAAAAATGGTTTTAAAATCTGAAATTTATTTTTTTAGTTCTGGAGGTTAGAAACCCAAAACGGGACAGGGTTCTGGCGAGGATTTCCTCCCTGGCCTTCAGAGAGCAGTTGTCTCATGGAGACTGACTTCACTGGCTGGAAGAGACAAGTTCTCTGAGGTCTTCTATAGGGGAACCAATGCTCTTGTAAAAGGCTTCACCTTTTCCCAGAGCCACTGGGAATGAAGGTGTGTACATACGAATGGGGCAGACATGTTCACTGTAACCATCTGGAAGAAAACAAAATGCTTGTCTATCTGAAGATTGTCTGTTAACTTAACTATGTCTGGTGGCCGCTAGCAAAGAATATCATTGGAGCAATTAGAAAAGGTGTCCTGGTCTGGCAGTGATGTGTAGTCAGCCCCTGCTGCAGAGGGACAAACTAGAAAAACGTTCTCCTCCTGAACCATGCATGGCACACAAAGACAAAACCTGGCACAACCTTCAAAATAATGCATGGTAACCCTCAAAACAAAACCCTACCTAATCTTTAAAAAAAAAAGAGAATATGCTATCCACTCCTCTTATAAAAATTAGCCATGTAGCCATCTGGGATTTATATTCATCAATGATGTGAGCTGACTGTCTGACTTCCTTTATTTCCCCCCTAATTTGATGGCTAACTATCTCAGAACCAATTGCTAATGATTCATCCTTATCCTTTGATTGGATATGCCGCTTTTATTATATATCACATTTCTAATTATACTTTTATATCCATATGGACTCTTAATTAGATTAAATAAAAGCTGATCTCTATTTATGCTTCCGCATGGACACCATGCTGTTCAATCACTCTCCTGTGCTGTCTAGTAGGACAAGAATTCTCAAAAATAACTACTCTTATGTCAGTTTTCTTTTACAAATTCTGTTGACCTTTTGCATTAAAATAATGTTAAGGAAAGCTGATATATATATATACACAAAATTTAATCTCCAATCTAGAAACATGCTGCCCAAATAGCATTCTAGTCTCTTCTTTCTTCGCATAGATTTTTTTTCCAGTAAAGTTTAGAAATTATCTTCATCAAGGTAGAAACTTGTGACCGAGAAGGTAATTTCAAGTTCCTTTTAGATGAGGAAAAAAAAGTCTGCATTAAGATAGCTGCTGTAGGGGTGCAGAGGTGTGAAGCCTAGGATGTTTATGAAGTATTGAAATGAATTAACTTTGGAAACCCATGTCATTGAAGATGAAGTCAGAGAAAGAAACCTGACCTTTAGTATAGTTGAAGTTGTTTTGTTGTTTTTAAATATCATTTATTTATTCTTTGACAACTTTATACAGCCATACAATCTGCCTTGATTATACCCACCCCAACTATCTCCTCTTACTCCCCGCTCCCCACCATGGCCTCTTAATCTCTCTGTCTCTTTCTCTCTCTGTGTCTCTCTGTCTCTGTCTCTCTGTCTCTCTGTCTCTCTGTTTCTCTGTCTCTGTCTCTCTCTCTCTCTCTCTCTC
>CABHPR010137396.1:12605-38541 GCA_902168415.1 Peromyscus melanophrys | reverse complement strand
GGGGGGGGGGGAGAGGTTCCAAGGGGCAGAGGGTGGGTATGAGGTGACAGATGAGTGGGACAGGAATACACAATATGAAATCCACAAAGAATCGATAAAAGTAAAAAAATAAAATAAAATAAAGATAGAGGCAGGAGATTCCCTGGAAGCTCACAGACCAGCATGCCTGGAATTAATAGCAAACAAAAGATCTACCTCAAACAACATGAAAGATAAGGACCAGTACTCAAGATTTCCCTCTGATTTCTACAAGTGCACATGGTATCCACACATCTGCATCCATGTATAGGTGTGCACACACACGTATTATTTTTTTAGAAGTATCTCAAATTCTCATTGCAGAACAATGCCATTTAAGATGATATCTTTTGGGGGAACACTAACTATGATATCTATTGGCAATGAAGCGGCCTCCTCCAAATGGAGGGTTGGGTGGGGTGACTGACTGACATACGTTCTGATTCTCCTTATTACCTCAATGGCCAACCTCTTTCTAGGGTGCAAAACAGTGGTGTATATGTAATCAAAACGTTCTGGTGTCCACTTAAAAATATGAAAAGAAGCATGTGGAATTGATTTTAATAATATATTCCACTTAATTCAATAACTACCCCCAAACATTGTAGTTCCAATACATCACCATATAAAACTCACTAATGAGATATTTTACAGCCTTTCCCTCATCTTAAGTATGTAACATCTGGGGTGCATTTTATACTTTGAGCATACTTAAATTCAAACCAGTCACTTTTCAGCTGCAGAACATCCTCTGTCACCAGTGACGGTCATTGGATTGGAAGACGACATGTGCAGTCAACCTTGGCCGTCTCCTGGTGGAGGAGAGCTGGTCTCCGGTAGAGCACCTGCCTTAGAGAACTGACATTTATTGGTGTAATTATTAAGGCCACTCCACATAGTTAAAAGGAGATTTATTTAAAGGCGTAACTCACAAATGAAGGGATAGGTAGATGGTGGGTTCTGGAAGAGATGCAGTGCAGTCCGGCAGTGTTCTCTGGAGAACTTTCCTCGGACTACCTCTCGCGTCCAGGTCCAGGAAACAAGAGAGCGCCGCGCATCCCGATCTCAGGTCTTCAGGCCCTCCCTTGGCCCCGCCTTGTAGGTGTGATAGTTACGGAAGCCTCAATGGGGGTTGGAACTTCCAGACCAAAGCTGGAGTGGCTACCCACTACATCTCCCCCTTTTTGTCTAAATAAGAAGGTTCTAACTTAATACAAGATTATATACAAAGGAATGGTTATCAAATATTGTCCAGGAGTAATGAAGGATAATGACCTAGATAAGATGGAACTACAATCAGTGCAAACAATGTCAAGCAAGAAGCACATACTAAAATCCAGAGATATATAGAGCATAGGTAAATGGCATGTTACAAAGATCATTCCAAAAGGTGTCCTATCCTAAAGAACCTGAATCTAATACTTAATATGTTCTATCTAAGATATTATATATACTAAGTTGTAACTATAACTGCTAGTCTTCAATCCCATCAAAGACCTGAGAAGGAATATAATGGTACCTGAGAAATGGTAGATGGATGCAAGCAACTTTCGGGAATCTTGCAAGAGTAGACCGAGACAGCTGACAGCCTGGACAGTCACCTAATGTTTCTCAGCATTGTTGGTGCATTCAAATTGGCTACAGGCCTAGAGTATCTGACAGACCATTTTCAGAAGCAGGAATTCTGAAAGACCATCTTACCCTGTCTTGGCAGAGTACAGTGGTCGCTTTCCTTGTGTCCCGCTTGTCCAGAAGGACAGCATTGCATTCGTACTGTCAGCAGTCAAGGCAAGGGCAGTTCTTTGCCCAGTAGGCCATTTTGTGCCAAGAAGACAAACTTCCAAATGGAAATGTCTTAGAAGCCCAACGTTCTCTCGGGATCACATTGGTGCTGCCAGGAGCAATTGTGTCTCATGTCAACAGAATTCTAAGTTATTTAAATGCCATATTCTCTAGGTCTATGAAGTGTTTGAAGATTACCTGTCCATCTGACCTATGTATCTGTAAATCTGGATAACCTAACTAATGTAACTACGGAGATGACAAGCATAGGTGACTATAAATCTATAAGTCTTATCTACCAAAATAACCTAAGGACTAAGGCTTCATGTAAACAAGGTAAACAGTCTATAAGCAAATGTACGGTAAAGGACGATGACTTCAAAATTGTGACAATACACAAGATATTTATAACAGAGGTAGGAATGTATAGTGCAATATGCAATATGACAATAATGTTAAATATATATCAATATACAGAATATCCTAAACAGAAGTAGAACATACATAAAGTATGACAGATATAAATTTACATTTGCATCAATATACAAATATTTCAAATAAGAGTAGAAATATATGTACATTATAACAAATTTAGTTCTGTATTTGTAACAATATACAAATTATCTTAAACAGGAATATAAAAATAGTTTACATTTGTATCAACAGACATTTGACTTGGTACACACTTGGAACCTTGGTTTACTCATCCTCCTGCATCTTTCTGGTCTTCACTGCCCTTGCCATGATGCCCTTTGTGTCTTTTGCCTCAGTCCCCTTGGAATCTGCTGGCGACATAACCAGTCTCGCTCATCCTTAATGTCTCACACCTATGACCACAGTCCATGCATGGACATCACCTGTGGTCCTGACTGTCCCCTCTCGGTTCTTTCTCCTTCCAGAACCTGCCAGTTCCTGGGTTTTGTTTTTTTGTTTTTTTTTTTTTCAAAAACTGGCTTGTGCTTCTAATAAGACCTTCTTCAAATCATGAGAAGTAAATGCTTTCCCATGCTCTCTGGACAACTCATCCTGTTCCAGTGTTGTGTAGGCATAATGCATGCAAAATGCAGGGCTTCCCTGAAGTCGCTTTATTCTAGAGAAGTGAGAAATTCGTTTTCCATACAAGCATTTTTTTCTCCCACCATCCCAGCCAGGTTCACTAAGGAGCAGGATGTGGATCCGGTATGGAAACTGTTTGACATTGCTCTTTCAGTAGTGGGATGGCTGATAGGAAGTGTTTCCAGGAAAAATCAATATGTGAAGTTAATATTTTCAAAATGTTTAATATGTGTTTAAAGAGAAAGCACCTCAGGTACTTTCTTGGACACATCAAGCCCCTTGTCTTTCTGGGACTCTCCAGCTGCCCATACATCTGGCAAGACCCCTGCTCCTCTTGGCTCTTTTCCTTCAGACACCTCAAACCTGGGACTCCTCGCCACCCAGTAGCTAGGAAGAGCCCTGCTCCCCCATGGAATACCCCGAGTCCACCATTGTAGCATGAATCTTTAAAAGTCTTATTAATAAAATCAAACCTGAGTCAGTTATTGGGGTGAACACTGGAAGGTCAGAGAGACAGAATAAGCCACAGCTATCTCACCTTGCTGGATCCTCAGCTGGTCTTGTTTCCTCAGACTGGATGCCTCTCAGTCCTTATCCAAAATGGGTCTCAGCTGAACTGCTGCTAGAAGCCTGAATGCTAAACCAGGCCAGATGCTTCTTTCTCCAGGCCAAATGCCTCTCCAGGGCAAATGCCTCTACTTTCTGGTCCTCACACCTTATATACCTTTCTGCTTTCTACCACCACTCCCTGGGATTAAAGGCGTACTTTCTGGGATTAAAGGCGTTGTCACCATGCCTGGCCATTTCCAATGTGGCCTTGAACTCACAGAGATCCAGAGGGATTTCTGTCTCTGGAATGCTAGGATTAAAGGCGTGTGCTACCACTGCCTAACCTCTGTTTCATATTGTGGCTGTCCTGTTCTCTGACCCCAGATAAGTTTATTAGCATACACAATATTTTGGGGAACACAATACCACCACACACCATCTTCCCAGGACATCTTTCCTACTTGCAGGACTCATGTCACTCAGTTTTCAGGTAGAGCCCCCACTCTCTCCTCAGGGCGCTCTATCCCCACTACCCCAGGACTCGCTCAACCCTCTTTGCGGAATCTGCCTCTTACTTTGCAGGTGGAACTGAAATCATCCTTTCCCTTTGGCATTCTAAGCTCACCATCTGAGGACCTGTATCCACTGTCTACTCACCCTGAAGAGGGAGTCCTTACCTACCCTACCCTATAGCACCTCATCCATACCATCTGAAAATCTATGCTGGACCTGTATCCATTGCCTATATCATCCAAGGATCTGTGTCCATTGTCTGCTCACTCTACAGAGGGAGTCCTCACCTGCTCTGCTCTCCAGCACCTCATCCACACCATCAGAAAATCTATGCTCTCAGAAACTACCCCTTCTCCTAGCTGAGCTGGAGTCAACCCAGAGACTCCATCTGTGAATAAGAACATAGCAGTCAGAGCTTGAGTTTCAAGCATCTCCTAGCTGATCCAAAACCAAGCAAATCAAGATAACAGCAGGCACAGATTCAAACTCCCACTCAATACAGGTAAACTGAAAACACTTGTCAAGAGTCACAGCCAACAGCTTAAGTCTAGATTCTCAAGTCATCACAAAAAGACAAGCAATGCAAAAAACAAAAACAAAAAAACCCCAAGACCATCCATTTTCCCAGATCACTAGTTTTTTAATAACTGTGAGAACAACTTAGACGAAACATAGGACACAGAATTCAAAAGAACAATTATGAACATAATCAAAGAGATTGAGCATGAATCAATGCCTGAATGAACTTAAAGAGGACAGGAAGAAAATCCTGATTGAAGCCCAAGCAAACAAAACACAAGGAGCAGCTGAATGAAATAAGAAGGGCAATTCAGGATATGAAAATATAATTCAAAAGAGAGATAGATATGCTAAAGGAAACCCAAAGTGAAATGCAGCTGGAAATGAAAAATTCAACAAGTATAATAAAAAAAATCAGTGAAAACATCAGAGGAAAGCCTTATTAACAGAATGGATCGCATGAAAAATAGGAATATGGGGAGATAGAGCCTGAAGATAAGGTAAAGAATTGGATCATTCAATGAAAGAAAATGATACATTTTTAATGCTTGCACAGACTATGCAGTATCTATGAGACACCATGAAAATATCACTGCTATGAGTTTATAGGCACAGAAGAGGAGAAGAAACCCAGGTCAAAGGCACAGAAAATGTCTTTAAAAAATTATAGAAGAAAATTTCCTAAATCTAGGGAAAGAGATGCTCATCCAGGTACAAGAGGCATGGAGAATGCCAAATAGACAGGAACAGAAAGCAACTCTTAATGCAATATTATAAATAAAACGCTAACTATACA
This sequence comes from Peromyscus melanophrys, assembly GCA_902168415.1. Taxonomy (NCBI): domain Eukaryota; kingdom Metazoa; phylum Chordata; class Mammalia; order Rodentia; family Cricetidae; genus Peromyscus; species Peromyscus melanophrys. The sequence goes on along the minus strand of CABHPR010137396.1, from coordinate 33,308 downwards.
AAACAGCAAGAGGCTATTGAAACTTACAAGAAAGAGGTCTGAGTCATATGTAAAGGTGGGCCCATCTGAATAACAGCTTATTTCTCAATGGAAACTTTAATTAAAGCCAGAAGGTTTTAAGACTTGGAGCGATGTGCTTCAAATTCTGAAAAGACCTCAGAGGCCATCCCATAGTATTTTACCTTGCAAAATTATCTGTCATAAGTGAAGGAGAAAGAAAAACTTTCCATGATAAACAGGCTAAAGAAACTTCTGACCACTAAGCTAACCCTGCAGTGGAATACTAGAAAGGATACTTCCGACTGAAAAGAAAGACGATCATCTCTAACAGATTATAGGAAAAAAAGAAATGATACCAGGATAGCTGTTATGAAAAGTACAGTGAAGCAAACAAATACCACAAGTAAAAAATGACAGCAATTAATACACATTTCTCAATAATAACTTGGAATAATAATAGCCTCAATTCTGCTGTCTAAAGACACAGGTTAGCCTACTGGATTAGGAAACAGAGTCCATCTTTTTGTTGTTCACAAAAATTACACCTCACTTTCAAGGCTAAACAGTACCTTAGAGTGAGAAGATGAAAATGAGTATTGTAAGCAGACAGTGCCATGGTAGGTATTGCCAATCTACCAACCAACAAAACAGCCTTCAAGCCAAAACTAATTAGAAGAGATAAAGAGGGTGTCTTAGTTAGGGTTTTCTATTGCTGTGAAAAGACACCAGGACCATGGCAACTCTTATAATGAAACATTTAATTGAGGGGGGCCTGCTTACACTTTCAGAGGTTCAGTCCATTGTCATCATGGCAGGGAGCAGGCAGACGTGTTGGAGGAATAGCTGAGAGTTATTGTGGAATATTATTTTAAAGTACGTTGCATTTTTTCCTACTACTTTTGTTAACAATGCAAAGATGTGTTACATTTGTTTGATTAAGTAAAATTAACCTGTGAGCAGGAGGCTGAGTCAGCAAGTAGTTGACAGGAAGTGGTAGGGAGGAACCATGTGTAGGCAGCCAGGATTCTTAAGTGAGGGCTGAGTGAAAGGACACTGGGTTTTTGGAAGATGTAAGCAAAAGGAGAAGGTGAGCTACGTGCTATTCAGCCTCTCTGAACTAGCAGAATTCCACCTCAACCTTTGAATCTTGAATTCTTTAGAGGGATAGAGATGTAGATAAAGTTTCCCTTAGTAGCTTTGAAAGAGTTGGTGCCTGAGGGAATTCTGTTCCCTCAGGCTGTAGCCTTTGAGGTAGAACCACTGCTGGTAGTGACAATTACTGTCATTGATTAGGACAGCAGTTGCTTAGGACAACAGTTGTGTAAGGGCAGCCACTGTAAAAATAATAAAAACAAACAAACAAAAAAAATGGTCAACAACAGAGAGCCCTACATCTTTCAGGCAATAGGAAATTGACTGACTTACTGGGCAGTATCCTGAGCATAGGAAACCTCAAAGCCCACGCCCACAGAGACACACTTCTTCCAACAAGGCCATACCCACCCCAAGAAAGCCACACCTCCTAATAGTGCCACTCCCTGTGAAAGTATGGCCAATTACATTCCAACTACTTCAGAGGGACACTTGACTCTGGCCAAGGGAACAATCCCCCAAATGGACATTGCAATTCTAAACATATACATACCAAACTCAGGTGCACCAATATTCATAAAACCAATACTACTTGACATTAAACCACAGATTAAACCCAAAACACTAACAGTAGGTGATTTCAATAGTCCACTTTCACCGGTGGACAGATCATCCAAACAATAAACAGAGAAACATCAGAGTTAAATGACATCATAGACCAAACGCACCTAACAGAAATCTACAAAATATTCTACCCAGACACGACAGAATTCACATTATTCTCAGCAGCCCATGGAAGTTTCTTTAAAATAGACTGGGTCACAAAGGCAAATCTCATCAAGTTTAGGAAAATGGAGTAAGTGTGTGAAATACATCTGACCACAAGAGAATAGAGCTGAAGACCCTTAGCAAAAGAAACTCCACAGACTCGTGAAAACACAGACTCGAGGGGACTATAATCAACATACTGTTGACTGACAGATGGGTCCTTGAATATGAGAAGAAGGAAATTTGAAAGATCTCTGAAAAAAATGAAAATATAACATACAAAAAAAGCTCTGAGATACAATCAAACAGCCCTAACAGAGCCACTCACAGCTCTAAGAGCTCACACTGAAGGTCTGAAGACTCAGATAACAGTGGAGCACCGAAAGAGAGCGGGAGAACCTGAACCAACCAAACTGCAAAGCAGTAGACGTAAAAAGTAACGAAGACCAGGGTAGAAATGAATGTGAAATAGAAGCTCTAATAATCAGTGAAACAAGCCGGCAGTGGTGGCGCACGTCTTTAATCCCAGCCCTAGGGAGGCAGAGGCAGGCAGATCTCTGTGAGTTCGAAGCCAGCTTGGTCTACAGAGCAAGTTTAGAACAGCCAGAGTTACATAGTGAGACCCTGTCTCAAAACAACAACAAGAAAGAATCAGTGAAACTAAGAATTGGTATTTTGAGAAGATAAACAGTTGATAAATCCTTATCCAAATTAACCAAAAAAGAAGGAAGACCCAAATTAATAAAATTAGAAATGAACAGGGAGACATCCCACAGGTTCCAATCATGTTTAGCCACAAGGTCATACTTTAAAACCTATATTCCACTAAGTTGGAAAACCTAGATGAACACATGAATTTCTGGATGCTGCTAACTCACAAAGTTAAACCAAGATGAGATCAATAATTTACTAGATCTGTTACAAACAAGAAAATTGAAGCTGTAAATTTAAAGAAAAATCTTCCAGCTAAAGAAGTCCAGGTCCAGATGGATCCACAACAGAATTCTACCACATGTTTAAACAACTACAACCAATACCTCCAAATCCTTTTAGGAAGCCAATATCCCCGTTATGCTAAAATCAGGTAAAAAATGGAACAACAAAAGAAAACTATGGACCACATTCCTGATGAATACAGGTGAAAATAATCTCAATAAATACTTGAAAACTGAATTTACATACAAACACATTAAACATCTCCTTCAACGTGCTCAAGTTGAATTTATCTCAGAGATGCAGGAATTGTTCAATATACATAAATCAATAAATTTAATACATCGTCTCCAGGGACTTAAATCCAGAAATCATATGATCATCTTCATAGATGCACCAAAGGCCCTTGGCAAAATCCAATATCCCTTCATGATAAAAGTCCTAGACAATATGGTTGAAGAGAACATACCTCAACATAATAACAGCTACATATGACAAACCCATGGGTTCTATATAACAAATATCATGCTATTTGGAGAAAACCTTGAAGCAATCCTATTAAAATCAGGAACAAGATAGGGCTGCCCACATCTCCACCTCTATTCCATGTAATGTTCAAAATCTTAGCTAGAAAAATTAGGCAAGAGTAGAAAATTACAGGGACCCAATAGGGAAAGAAGCAGAGGGTCCCTGTTTGGAGACAATAATTCTACACACAGGAGATGCTAAGGACTCGGCCAGAAAAACCCTAGGACTGACTAACACTTCATCAGAGTGCCAGGGCCCAAAGCAGACATACTGAAGTCAGTACCCCTGACAAATACACTGAGAGAGAAATCAGGAAAATGATGCCATGCACAATACCCTTAAAAACAAAAGACTGGGAGGCAGAGCCAGGCAGATCTCTGTGAGTTCGAGGCCAGCCTGGGCTACCAAGTGAGCTCCAGGAAAGGCGCAAAGCTACACAGAGAAACCCTGTCTCGGAAAACCAAAAAAAAAAAAAAACAACAAAAAAACAAAAACAAAAAAAACCAAAATACAATACAATGCAATGTCAAAGTAAAATACCAATTCAGATATGTGTTAAATAGAGGAGGATGCCTTTCATTTTGTAGGTAACAGAAACAGGAGTCCTCAGCGTGGCCATGAATATAAACATTTCCATTTTAATTAATTAATTAATTAATTAATTAACTTTTGAGACAGAGTTTCTTTGTGTAACAGTGCTGGCTGCCCTGGAACTCTGTAGCCCAGGCTAGCCTCACAGTCACAGAGATCCGCCTGCCTCTGCCTTCCCAGGGCTAGGATTAAAGGCGTGTGCCACCACCGCCTCTGTTTTTGTTTTTTAACAAGATGCTCATTCCTCACATTGTCGAATTTCTCTAACTCTATCGCTGCCATGATGACCAGCCTCTAGCAGCTCAGGGTTGAGGGGGAGCCTACGGAGTCTCTCTCTCTCTCTCTCTCTCTCTCTCTCTCTCTCTCTCTCTCTCTCTCTCTCTCTCTCTCTCAGGTTCTTTCTATTATCTTCTGTCTCAATTCTTTTTTTCTTTTCTTACCTCAACCTAGATGTGTTCCTTCTGTCTGTCTTGATGTTTTCCTTCTAACTTACCTTCTACATCTTTTCTGGTGTTTTCCTTCTCTCACTCTTGATGTCTTCCTTCTAACTAACTTTATTTTTTCCCTTACAGCTTATACACCACAGTAAAATCTTGCAAGCAATATAAAAATTACAATGTGGTTACATTCTATTTTTTTCAAGTGAATGATTACAATGAATACAAGTAAAAAAAAAAGCATGTTTTCCATATCCCTTATATGATTAAACACTTTACATATTACAAGTGAAAAACAAGTTGTCCCAAGAACCCATATCCATTCATGACCAATCAACTTATTACAGATTAACAGAATGTAAACAAACAAGGTATTTTTTTCCAGCCAGTTCTTTGGCTGGCAGGCTGTATTTTGTGGTTACAAAGAAAGGACCAATTATTTTATTATTTATCTCAAAAGCTAATCTTATAGGGAATCTTAAAAGAATCACAAACCTAGACTTTTATACATGAAAAACAACCAGTCAGCTCCACTTTAAATCCTCAGGGTGCATACCCACTCACCAACAGTTTTTTATATTGGGAAGCTGAGGGCAGAAGTGGGTACAAAGAGTTTAATCATCACCTTGATCACCAACCCATCCTAGCAAGAAAGGCACATCAGCTAAGAATAATTGGGCTGTGTTGTTGTTGTTCTCTGACCCTAATGAGTCCCTCACTCAACTATGTGCCTTCTAAACTTTAGATTGTTTCCTTGGTTTTTTTTTTTTTTTAACCTCGAAACCATTAGCAAACATCTTAACCTAACCTTATGTCATATTTAAAGCTTTGTTTTAGCTATGATGCACACAGAAACCTGTAAACACATCTCCCAACATTAAGATTAAAAGAACTTCAGCTAGCTGGGCTTCTGGGACTCAATTGTTTTTCTTAATCATTAACCTAAGCCAAGTCTATGTGGCTCCTCAATAGAAATTCATGTGTTCTAGCTATGTGACACGTCCTTGCTTTATTTTTCTATCCTCTGTAACCCCTGTTTTTATCAGGAATGGGAGCAATATTTTATCCCATCTTTACCTATATTAATTTCCCCACTAAGCTAACCTCCATCATAATCCCTTACTGTATTTATTAAAGACTCTCAATCATCAAAATCCTATTTAAACTGACACTATTATTGTATAAAATCATTGCTTCCGTTAAACCATACAGCTTAGGAGGAAATGGTCTTCATAAGAATCCACAGGTGAAAATGCCCAGTAGAAGGGGCTATTTCCAAGACTACATTAGAGGCAGTGGGGATCTCCCCACGCCCCTTCACACCAGGCCAGACACCAGAGAAAAATGGCAGCGGCAAACATGTAAAGACAAAGCAGTAGCAGCAGACATTCTGGGCTGAGGCTATCAGGGCCTTGCCTATCCGAGGTTCACCCATCGGAGCTTTGCTTCCGGGTGGCCCGATCCCCTGAAGTCGATTGCCACCTGCTGCTCTCCTGACATGGCCATGGGCATAACACTGCTCTCCAGGACCTTTTCTAGCCGTCTCAGTCCTTGTTGTTTGGCTTCTTAATAGTTTTCCCTCAGATCATCTTTCCACCCACGGCTTGAAGCCCCCTCCAGCTTCTTTTCCATGTAAGTGGTCCTTTCTCTTTCTCCATGTGGGTCTCGGAATGTTCTGTTTCCACATCCTTCCTCGGTAACCTTGGTAGGCCGCTGTCACAGCCCCCCCCCCCCATCACCTCAGTGTGCAGCTCTATGTGGCTGCAGTGGCCCTTTGTCTCTTCTGATTTTGTTATTGGAACAATCTTCTATTTATTCTGTCTTCAGAACTTCACTGGGGATGCTCTGTGTTGAACAGGGAGGAGGAGGAAGTGAGGATACCTAATGGTCACACCTCATTTGTTACATTTCCTTAGCATCATTACTTCCTGTGGTTATTAAAAATTGCAGTGTAACAAAAATTAGACTAGCCTTCCATACAGACGGGCTTCTGTCCCTTGTCGTTATAAATCTTGTAGATGTTTGGTAAAATCTTCAATCTCTGGCTGGCTCAGCAGCTGAAGGCACTTGCTGCCAAGGCTGACAACCTGAGTTCAATCCCCACACCCCACATGGTGGAGGAAGGGAACTGGTTCCCACAAATTGTTCTCTGATCTCCACATGCATGCTGTGATGTACATGTCCATACAAATACACAGACACAGACACACAGACATGCGTGCGCGCGCACGTGTGCACACACACACACACACACACTAATGTAAAAGAATTTCAACCCCTATGTGGACTATTCCTCAACTTGACACAGGCTGAAGTCATCCTGGAGGAGAGAACCTAGTTAAGAAAATGCCTCCGTAAGATCAGGCTGTAGGCAAGCCTGGAAGGCATTTTCTTAATTAGTAATTGATGGGGGAGGGCCCAGCCCATTGTGGGTGGTGCCATCCCTGGGCTGGTGGTCTTGGGTTCTTTAAGAAAGCAGGCTGAGCAAACCAGGGGAAGCAAGCCAGTAAGCAGCTCTCCTCCATGGCCTTTGCATCAGCTCCTGCCTCCAGGATCCTGCCCTGTCTGAGTTCCTGTCCTGACTTTCTTCAGTGATGAACAACAATATGGAAGAATAAGCCAAATCAAACATTCCCTCCACAAGCTGCTTTGGCCATGGTGTTTCATCACAGCGATAGAAACCCTGAGACACCCCCTAACTTTTCTTGAACCCCTTCCTCTTGTAGCTATCATATGATTTCCTTTAATATTTTTCAATTACTTTTTTTTGGTGGTAAATGTAATTCTAAATTAAATTTATTTTCTGTGTGTCCATATGTGTGCACACATGTGTGGAAGTCAGAGAACAATTAGTGGGAGTTGATTCTCTCCTTCCAACATGTGGATCCTGGGACTTGAGCTCAGGTCTTCAGTTGCAGGCAGGCATCTTTACCCACTGTGCCATCTTCCAGACAAATGTAATTTCAACCTTTTGCTTATTTATTTTCATTGCTGTGTCTTATGATTTCACAAATAAACAGCCTTTCTCATCTTACCTCCCTTGCAGTAATTTTATGCATTAATTTTTAACTGTATATTTATAAGGTAATTAAAAGACTTTCCAGAAGCAGGTTCACTTAATCAGCTCCTCTGGCTGTCATTGTGTAAACAGAAACTGAAGCTGAGCAAGACAACAAATGGACACTGAGATTCTAAGAACTTTATTAGTCAGGGCTAATGTCAGCAGAGCAGCATTAGAATCACCTGGGGGCTCCTGAATGTCCCGATGCTCCTACCAGACCCAAATCAGCTGAATCAATAACAGTTTTTTTCTTTCTGTGTGCATTGATGTGTGTGCAGGTGAGCATGCATATGAGTGCAGATTCATGTAGAGGCAAGAGGTCAACCTCTGTTGTTGTTCCTTAGGCATTCTGTGCGTTTTCTCCTGCCTGTTTTGAGACAGGGTCTCACTGACTGGAACTCTCCAGAAGGCTGGGCTAGCTGGCCAGTGAGCCCCAGGACTCTGCCTGTCTCTGCCTTTTCAACACTGGGGTGGCAAGTGCACACCCTTGTGCCTGACATTGTTCTCACATGGATTCTGGGAATTGAGCTCAAATGCTCACACTTGCAAAGCAAGCATTTTAGTAACTGAGCTAGCTCCCCAGCCCCAAATCAATAATTCCGAGAGGAGGATTTTGACACCAGTACTAAAAGGAAACCTCGGAGGATGCATTAGTTCCTTTTCTATTGCTGCAATAAAACACCATGACCAAGGCAACTTTTAGAAGGGTTGATTTGGACTTATGGTTCCACAGGGTTAGAGTCTGAGCAAAGGCAGCCGGCAGCAGGCTTGAGAGCTGGAGCAGCAGAAGTTGGGGGCTCACATCTTGAAACTAAAGAAGGAAACAGAGAGAACAAATTAGAAAGGAAGCAAGTCTTTAAACTTTCGAAGGCCATCTCCAGTGATACACTTCTTCCAACAAAAGCCACAGGTCCTAAGTCTTCCCACACAGTGCCACCCACTGGGGACCAAGCATTCAAATGCCCCAGGCTGTATGGAGGACATTCTTTGGCAAACTATCACATAAGGGTTTCTGAAGTCTTAATGAGTTTTATCCACACTTCTAGTATGGACCCTAAATTATCTATTGGGTTCTTTTTTAGCATTGAAAAATTATGTGCGAATGAGTGCAGATGCTGGGGCAGAGCAGCAGAGAACATCAGATCCATTGAAGTTGGAGTGGCAAGAAGTTGTGAGCCACCGCTGTGCATGCTCGGAACTCAACCTCAGGCCTCTATGGGATCAGCAAGTGCTCTTTACCACTGAGCCATTCTCCAGAGCCTCTGTTGTAGAGGTTCTCAACCTGTGGGTCACGGCCATATCAGATACCCTGCATATCAGATATCTGTATTACAATTTGTAACAGTGGCAAAATCACAGTTATGAAGTAGCAATGAACATAATTTTATGGTTGGGGGTCACCACAGCGTAGGAAACTGTATTAAAGGGTCGCAGCATTAGGAAGGTTGAGGACCACTGCTCTATTGGGACCTTGAGGAGATCCTGCTTTGTCTGTGTACTGAGAATACCGAGAATGTCTCTTGTAGATACTTTCACTGAAATATTTTAGCCAAGTTAGGTACATAAGACTCTCAGTTCTAGAGATTTGCTTTAGCACAAGTGTCCTATGCTGTCCTCCAAGTACCCAGATGTGTGTGTCTGTGTGTCTGTGTGTGCCGTGTTTAAAAAAGAAAATGTTGCTTTCTACAGTTTGAATGATAGTTGTTACTCAGTCGCCCCTCCCCGCAAATAATAGCATTTTCCTGTGTTGTAAAACAGAGAACATTTGAAGTTCAAGATGTCAGTGACCATTTGGGAAGAAAGAGCCCAGCGCCAGCTGCCGTGCTCACACTAAATTGGCTTTACTAATCCAGTGTGTGTTTTGGGGTGCTTGCCAACATCAGGAAATTGACAGTTGTTGCATTTTCTAAGTGGGAAAAAGCTTATGTTTTTCTCTATAGTAAACAGTTCTTCTTTATAATGTGCACATTTTGGCATGTGGTATTGGATGGTATTGAGGGCCGTGTCTAGGCATCTTAAAGAAAATGTTTAGCAAAGTGACTTAGCCCCAAGTTTGGCAAACATTTGTTATGGTTTTTTTTTTTTTTTAGTTCGGAAGTTTTTGCTTCTCAGCAAGAGATTTCCCCAAATTAGTGGAAATGCTCTTGTTCATTAAATCTCTGTCAAGCAAATCCCCATATAAGTGGATGTGCCAAATGATGGCGACCAGGGATCTCTGGGAACCAGTAAACAAATGCACTTCTTAGTAAAGCTATCTGCTTTGCCCTTAAAATTAATGTGGGAAATGCTTTGCAAATCAGCATTAGTTTAGAAGACTGACATCACTTCTTGGCCTTTGGGTTCAGTGGTTCTCAACCTTCCTAATACTGTGACCCTTTAATACAGTTCCTCATGTTGGTGACCTCCAACCATAAAAGTATGTTTGTTGCTATTTCATAACTATAATTTTGCTACTGTTATGAATCATAATGTAAATATTTTTTGAGATAGACATTTGCCAAAGGGATCTCAACTCACAGGTTGAGAATCACTGAGCTAGTTATAGAAGTCAGAAAGAGGCCTCAATGATAGTCAACATGTTGTCTCCTATCCATTGAAATTTGAAAGAGATGATGGAGATGGAGGTGGTGGATGTGGTGATGGTGGTGGTGGTACAATTCTTATAACCTATTCATAAGGATAAGGTCACCACTTATGAGCTATGTGGGAATGCTCAGATACTGTGGCAAGGACAGGGATGAACTTGGTTTAATTGTAGTAGTTCCAGAATACAGATTAACCGAGTAAGCATGATTGACAGAACTAAGATATTAATGAACAAAGGAAAGAGTGGCCATTCTAATGGGAAAATCAGGCAAGCTAGGGCCAGTGGGCAGACGGAGCACCAGCTGGGAAAGATGGCACAGCTGAGGGGCATTCTAAAGGTCTGCGACCAGGATTTATTTGGTAAAATATGCAGGTCCAGCTGCTTATCTCTGGTCCCTTTTGGATGGCAGGCAACTGAGAGTGTCTTTTGTTTAGTCATTTGGGCTGTTTTGACTTTATTGTTTACAACTTTGACCTGGGATTTTAGAAATCATAGCCATTAAAAAGAGAACTGAGTTTCTACTACATGACAAGCTGATCTGTTACAGTAACTTGTTTCGACCATAAAGTGGAATATTACTAGGTATGTGTCTGGTGGAGGGTAGGCAATATTTGGAAGTGCTTTATAATGTGTTTTAATATAAAACGAACATAACTGTATTTCCTTAACAGCCATTGTTTTTGCTTCATATGGATACATCAATGATATTTCCACAGATGCTCTCATTTCAAATAGGACGTATAGCTGCCTTTTGAGAGTTGTTTATCCTAAATTCTTTTGCCCAGAAACAACAACAAAATTTGAGGCAGTGTTTTGTTCTGTAATTCATGCTGGCCCCAAACTTTCTTTGCCTTAGCCTCTGAAGTACTAGGCCAACAACTATGCACCAGCACTGCTAGCTCAAAACATTAAAAATGTTTTTTTTATTAATTTTTTGAAAATGTCATACAATGTATTTTGATCATATTTATTCCCCTCCCTCAACTTCTCCAACCCCTTTACCCCATCCCTGCCCATTCAACTTCATATTCACCCTACCCCATCCCCAACCCAACAAGTCCAGTTTGGGTCAGCCAACTCCTTCTGAGCATGGATTACGCCCTGGAGTGTGATTTCACCAGGAAAATCAACTCTCCTCGCACCAATCAAATGCCAATAGCTCCTTAGCTCGGGGTGGGAGGGACATTACCAGCACAAACACTTTTACCTTGGTTCATAATTTGTGATACAGATATTTGAAAGTTTCTTTGTACTGTGCTTATTTTGAAACTGTATCTTCTTTCTCCCACTCAGTGTTCACCCCACTATGGAGAGATACTTTGCTGGCCCTCCCCTGAGGCAAAGGGACCCTGTGCCCTGCAGTGCCCCCACAGTATCAAACATGAGAGAAATGCAGGCAACCACCATATACCTTATTGATGTCTTAGCTCAGGAGTATCAATATCTGATACTGTAGACATAGACTTTAGGGATATTTTTACAAAGCTGCAGGGCCAGGGGGCAGAAACTTAGCAGGTATTGTTAAAGTGTAAAGCCGGCATTGGGAAAAGGGTAACAACACTTTTCACCAGATGCCACTGCTGTGCTGGATACAAGTTTACAGTACCACGCACTTGACGCTTATCACTTGGATCTACCACTGCCCGGCTCCCTCCCTGCCCCCTGTAAACTAATAATAATAACTAAACGGTCAGTGAGGGAGTGAGCTTGCAACCTGGCTCATTTTCTTCATATACTTTATTAAGTATTCTATGGAGTCGTATAGAAGGAATCCTAGGAAGCATGCAGTCCAACCTCTTTTTGTTAACCAAGGTCCTGGTATGGAAACAACAGATTATGTCTACCTGAAATTTGTGGTAACAATGTTGAATGGAAGGCCATTTGGTTAGCTCTCAGATTCATCAGGAAGGCTGCAGACCCAGGCTAGAAAGCTGTTGGGAGTACAGATTGGACGACAACAGGAATAACTCAGCTCTCTCCGCAGATTATCCCAGCTGGTCCAGCCACTGATCATGGGATGCCGTAGCCTGCCCCCTCCTCAGCTGTCTCCTGACTCTGGGCACATATGCTGGCTGTACCTCTTTTGGTCATAGTCATGCCCTGCAGCCATGCTCGGGAACTTAACAAACGCCCCGTAGCACTGCTTCCTTGGGCAATGGGCCTCCAAGCTGTGGTGGTTAATGTTAACGGTCAACTTGACAGGATCTAGAATCAGCTAGGAGACAAAGCTCTGGGCATGTCTCAGAGCACTGTGTTAAGTGAAGTGGCATGGCCCACTCTACAGGTGAACAGCACCATACCATGCACTGGAGTCTTGAGTGGATAAAAAGGAGAAAAGGAGCCACACACTACCAAGCTGCCCTCTCTGCTTCTTGAGTGTGAATTCAACGTGCCCAGCTGTCGCACACTTCTGCCACCATGGCTTCCCCCATCGTCACGGGTTATACCCTCAAACTGTGAGCCAAAACAAACCTTTCCTTAAAGAATATATATCCCACTCTGCAGGTCTGGGAAGTTTCTCTAAAATTGTCCACATCCTGGGATACAGAACCTATCTAAACAAATACGGAGAGTTTGGAATAACTCCCTGTATTCTATATGACCACAAAGCAATAAAGCTTGAAATCAATCACAAAAGAATCACCAGAAATTACATGAACTCATTGTGCTGGATAACTTTATGTCAACTTCATACAAGCTAAAGTCACCTGAGAGGAGGGAACCTCAATTACAAAAATGCCTGTGGGCAAGCCTGCATGTGGAGCATTTTCTTAATTAACGATTGATGGGGGAGCGCCTACCCATTGTGGGTGGGCCATCTTCGGATTGGTGGTCCCGGGTTCTATAACAAAGTAGGCTGGGTAAGCTGGAGGGAGCAAGTCAGTAAGCAGCATTCCTCCATTGCCTCTGGATCAGCTCCTGCCTTTGGGTTTCAGCCATGTTTGAGTTCCGGTCCTGACTTGTGTGGTATTTTGATCACACTCTGACAATAGAGTTTGCTTTGAGTCAGAGGGAGGAGCTAGCCATTGGCTGACCAAAGTTAATCATAGAGGTGTCAGAGGACGGAGGAGGTCAGACAGGAGACAGGAAGTAGTAAGGTGGGGCTGAGAGACAATCTCAGTCCTTTGGATAGAGGAACGGAAGAGATAGGAGGTCACTGGTGGCTTCTCCACTGCTTCTCTGATCATTCAGGTTCTTGCCCCAATATCTGACTCTCGATATTTTTTATTGATAAGGAGTAATAGGTAAATGCTATACTGTCTTCCTTTGATGATGAACTGTGATGGGGAAGTATAAACTTAGTACAAACCCTTTCCTCTCCAACTTGCTTTTTGGTAATGGTGTTTCATTGCAGCAACAGAAACCCTAAGTAAGACACTCATGGAGATTAAATGACACATTACTGAATGATGAATGGGTCAAAGAAAAAAATCAAGAAGAAAAAAAAATCCCAGCTAGAACTGAAAATGAAAGCATGACACACAAAACCCTCTCAGACACATTGACAGCAATCCAAAGAGAGAAATTTATAGCTCTAAGCACCTACATTAAAAATCAGAAAGAGAACAGATTCTGTAGATGTCTGTTTAGGTCCATTTGATGTATGATACCATTTAGTTCTGATTTTTTTGTTTATAGTTTTTGTTTAGATGACCTGCCTGTTGGAGAAAGTGCCATATTGAAATTACCGGCTGATACCGAGTCAGGGTTAATCTGGGTCTTGAAGTCCAGTTGTTGGCTTCTTATGAAATTGGGTGCACCAGGGTTTGGCACACCTATGTTCAGGATTGTAATGTCTTCTTGGCTAATTGGTCCCTTGGTCAGAATGAAGTGTCTTCCTTTGGCTCTTCTGAATAGTTTTGGTTTGAGGTCGATTTTGTCAGATACTAAGTTAGTGACACCTTTTGTTTCCTGTTTTGCTTGGCATACTCTTTTAATTTTTCCAGTCTAAGATTTTTGCCTATATTTTAAGGTAAGATGAGTGTCTTGTAGACAACAGAAAGATGGATTTTGTTTCGTAATCCATTCGACTAACCTGTGTTTTAGTTGAAGCTATTGATATTTAAAGTCATATTGAAAGGTGTATATTTTTTCATTTTGTGTAATTATAGTTTCATTTGTTTGTTTGTTTTTTCTGTAATTCTTGGGTATCCTCCTTCAATCTAAAATGTTGCTTATGAGGCCCAATAGTAAACCTGTAATTATTTGATAACAGAAATAGCACACCTTGCAGAGACATGAGTGCACTGTACATCAGAGGGGTTTTAAAAGCAAACATAAAAGTTTTGACATGCTCAGGAGAACATTCAGGTCACCCAGAATACACCGGAGCACTAGGGATTCCACTGCATCCCATGTCTGCTGGTGTTGCTCTCTGCTTTGTGGGACCAGAGTGCAGCTTTCTATGATTACTCTCACTCCTGTTCCAAACTGTCGTGTTTTTCAACTCACACACTGAGCTGATGGGCAAGATGTCACCAAATGCTGATTTTGCTGCCTCCCAATATAAACACTGTCACCCAGTGCTGTGACTGTCTTTAAGGTGGAAGTGAGATAAATACTCTTTACTTTGAACAAAAAAACTATGGATCTATGTAGCATGAATCTTAAAAGTCTTATTAATAAAACATATCTGAGCCAGTTATTGGGGTGAACACTGGAAGGTCAGAGAGACAGAATAAGCCACAGCTATCTCACCTCACCGGATCCTCAGCTGGTCTTGTTTCCTCAGACTGGATGCCTCGAGCCCTCATCCAGAATGGGTCTCAGCTGAACTGCTGCTAGAAGCCTGAAAGCTTAACCAGCCACATGCTTCTCCAGGCCAAAGTCTTCTCCAGGCCAAAGGCCTCTATTTTCTGGTCCTCACGCCTTATATACCTTTCTGCTTTCTACCATCACTCCCTGGGATTGAAGGCGTGCTTTCTGGGATTAAAGGCTTGGGTCACCACACCTGACTATTTCCCATGTGGCCTTGAACTCACAGAGATCCAGAGGGATTTCTGTCTCTGGAATGCTAGGATTAAAGGCGTATGCTACTACTGCCTAACCTCTGTTTAATATTGTGGCTGTCCTGTTCTCTGACCCCAGATAAGTTTATTAAGGTACACAATATTTTGGGGAACACAATACCACCACATTGAACCACATACCATTACTTTGAACAAAAAAACTATGGATCTGGGCTGAACTCTCTACCTTCCATTGCCCCACTTCCCATCCCTCTGGCTTGGCTCCAGCTGCTGCTCCTGGGACACTCCCTGTGGCCATTATCAGTGTGAATGGAAAGGAACCCAGAAGAGCTGAGGTGAAGCTCACACTTGTCAGGTCTTCACAGTCCTCCTTATCTACATGTCCTGTTAGCCATCTGCCTCTTGGCTTCCCACATGGCTTGTCCACCACTTTAAACTCTGCCCTAGATGGAGCTATCCCACCCTCCCTCCAGCCTGTTCTCCAGTGTTTCCTTCTCTCTGAATAATGCTCCTTGCTCAGTCAGAGGCCTGGGAGGAAAGTGAGACCTTCTCTTTCTTCCTCCCTGTGCCATGGCCAAGGTCTTGTTAAATCCAGGGAATTTGTATTGTAAATGTTGATCTTCTTCCCTCTAAACCTGACCACTCACTGTCCCACCTTCCCTGAACACAGCTGCCTGGCCTCAGTCTTGTTCCCGGGCAAACACACCTGGTTACATCATTCTTCATGCTCATGCTGAATCTGAATAGGTGACTTTTCTTCACCCTTTGGTTAAGTTCAGATTCTTCAAGGATGCTAGTGCGATGGCCCTGACTGGACTTAGCCTTGCTCAGCAATCCTATGCTCTGCAGCTACTGTGCTCCACTAGATCCCCAGAAGTTCTAAAAGCTTTCTTGCCTCTGTTGTGTCTACTTCCATTGTGTGAGTCCCGAGAATCGAACTCAGGTTATCAGACTTGAACGCAAGTGTCTTTACCTGCTAAGCCATCTCACCAGACTTCTGATAGGTCTTCCATCAGGAGCACTCATTGCTGACTCCTATCACATCCCTCCTGCTTTGATAGGTCCTCTGCTGGGAGCCTGTGGAGATAAACTGTTGTCACATTACAAACCATCATATGACTTACTACCGAAAACAATACTGACGTTCTTATGCTCATAGGTTCAGTGGGTCATACATTTAGACTAGGCATGGAAAGAATGCCTATTCTGTTCCATATTGTTTGCATTTCACCTGGGAAGATGTGAATGGCTGGGAGTAAGTCCAGTGGCTGGGATGAGTAAATGATCCGATAGATGATGGCTTCTTTTAATTGGGCTGTTAGTCTAAAAAATGGACTGTAACTGGTGTTACAATTTGCATTTTGGAGTTTACCCCAAAAGCCCATGTGTTGAAGACTTGGTCCCCAGCTCATGCACTATTGGGGGATGATGGAACTTCTCAGAGATGGGGCCTAACAGAAGGAGTCAGGTAATTGGGGCATTCCATTGAAGCAGACATCAACTTGTCTAATCTCAGTCTCTCTCTCCCTCCCTCCTTCCCTCCCTCCCTCCCTTCCTCCCTCAGTCCCTCCTTCCCTCCTCTGCCCTCTCTCTGTGTCCCCCACACCACATCGTCCCTGTCATGATGTTCTGCCTCACCTCAGACTTGAAGTCTGGCCTGGAAGCCCCAGGAGCCGTAAACCAGAATAAATCCTTTAAAGTTGATTATGTTAGGTATTTTATCACAGTGACACAGGAACTGTCACCTTGAGTAATGTATAGCCCTTCCCATGCTGTATGGCTTCTTCAAAGCAAGGTACCCTCAGGGAAGCTGGACTTTCTCCATGATGCCTCAGGGTTCCATGGGCTCATTTTCCATGAAGGAAGGTAGAACCGTGGCTTTCATGACACAGCCTTAGAAACCCCATAGTGTAACTTCTATTTAGTCATTGGCAAAGTAGTTAAAAAGCCTATTCAAAGATAAGGGAAGGGGATTTTGAACCAAACTTTCAAAAGGTAGATCTGATCAAAGAATTTGCGATCATCTTTAAACGTAACCACAGTGCCCTTGACCTGTTCACTCTTAACACACTTTTTAAAATTACTTGTTAAACTTTTAACTCCAGTAAATTCTGTGAGAATGGGTTTGTATCTGTCTTTGTCCCCATGAGTTTCTGTCTGGCATGGCGTAGGGAGCCCATTCTCAGTAGATAGTTGTTAAGGAAGAAACCATACAACTAGGGTATGCCACTGTAGCCAAACAGCTGGGCCTGGCCTGGTGCTGTTGAATGAAACCTACTTGTCTTCATTCTGGTTAAATTGGAGGAATAAGAAATTGCCTTACTCTTTTGATTATGTGTGTTTGCCGTTTACTCTGAACAAAGAATGCCATGTCCAAACACTTGAGCTGAAGCATGAGAAGTTCTAGCTCTTGAAAGTCAATGGTTTTAGTGTTCCAATCCCCTCTACTTCCTCTCCAGTTTGTGTTCATCCATCCCAGGCATGGGTACATCTCTCGTGGTGAATGTGCTGGGTTCTAGAGTACATAGATAGATTTTCTTTTCCTTTTCTTATTTCTCTCCTTTTTGATAATAAGCCCAAGTCTGTCTCCAGTAGTTTAATACATTATAATCCTCCTTCTATTACTTGATACCAAATAAAACAAATTGAACCTTTTTTCCATTGGAAACCATTTAAATATTAAGGGTGGCTACACCCCCTCCCTGTATCCATCCCCATCCCTCAAGGCCTTTCTTCTATGAGAAGTTCTTACATAGAGTATGTTTTAGCTCATTTGCTATTTATCATGGAGAAAGCTCAGGAGGAAAACCATCACAGACCAAAGCAGCCCAGCATGATGATTCATGTCCCTTATGGTTCAGGAGCTTTGGAGAAGCATTATTACAGGGTGTGGATTATTGTTAAGTAAAATGTATTAAGCAATTTGTATCAGCATGCAATGTACATTTATTTAAATAAGACAAGTTTATATGTAAAAGCAAGTCAATTTTCTTATATAGACATATAAATATTAGCTTGACCTGTCAAGGTAAAGGTACCAAAGTACCAACAGTGGGTACGATGGCTTCTCCGCAGCTCTGAGTGGTTGTTGGGCGCACAGACCAAGGTTCTGGTTATTGTCTCTGTTACAACTTCTGTTAACCACCCTAATGGCAGACTGGGAGCCAGCCTCTCTATACAGAACATCTCATGAGCTTCCTTAAGCTTAGGGCTTCAGGATGCAATTCCTACTGTCTGTTCAGTGGCTTAAGATCTGAGCATAGTGCTGCTCAGATCCATCACCCATCCAAAGGCGCCTCGATCCTTCACTACAGTCAACTGAGGCATCCAGTATCAAAGTGGAGCTGTGTTTCCCTTGCTTTCTGGTTCGACTGTATCCTGCCCTTTGCCTGGCTTTTGTATTGCTTGCACACTAAGAATGGTTTTAGCATTTTAAATGATTGATTTAAATGATTTTTAATATGAAATCAAGATTTCCATGTCATAACTCAAGTTCTATTGGAGCAGATCCAAGCTTAATCATTTGCCTCTAGCTCCTTTTGTGTGTTGTAATGATTGATTTTAATTAATGTATCAGAGATTGTGTAGCCCACAGGCTTGAAGTGTTTATCATTTGGCCCCTTACAGCACAAGATTAGCATTCCCATGGTCTAGCCGAATGGTAGAAAAGGTAGGGGCTCGATACTGCTGCTTAAGGCCAAGTAGTCTCTCTTTTCCTGTGGTCTGAGTTTTATGTTGTTTCTGTTTGTTCTGTTTCATTTTCATTGGTGTATCTTCTTAAACATGGCCCTGGGTTACATTACGACGTTTTCACAGAAGTACACACTAGAGTTTGAGCATATTCACCCTGACTCTCTTCCTTCATCCTTATCAGCCTCCTCCCACTAGTCTCTCTTTCTCTCTGAGATAATGTCCACTTCTGCTTTCATGCCATACATGATTGTAGGCATCCAAATAAAATCTAGGGGGCCACAAAAGAGGGCAAATACGGTATTTGTCTTTCTGAGACTGAGTTAACTCCCTTAACATGATAATCTCTAGTTGTATCCACTTTCTCACAAGTAACATGACGTCATTCTCCCTTATGGTCAAAAAGAAGTCCATTGTACATATGTATACCATGTTCATTCCTCTGTTGGTGGACATTTCTGTCAGTCACATGACTGAGAAAAGCTAATTAGTCTTTGTTTTTTCCTGTTATTGAAAATAGATTTTTTTCTCACATATATATCCTGATTATGGTTTTCCCTCTACCTACACCTCCCAGTTCCTCCTCACCTCTCATCCAGATCCACTCCTTTTCTGTCTCTCATTAGAAAAAAACCAGGCTTCTCAGAGACAGTAATTAAATAAAATATAACATAGTAAGATAAAACAAAAACTGGCAAATTGGACTAAGACAAAACAAACGAACAGAAGGAAAAGAGCCCAAGAAAAGGCACAAAACATAGAGACTAAGACACCCACTGGTTTGCACACTCAGGAACCCCATAAAAACACTAAATTCTGTAAAGTCATAATAAATATATCCAAAGTACCTGGAGTGGAGGTGCAGGGGAGGGAGAAGTCTGACATGACATGATGAGACAGAGAACCTCCAAAGATGCCATTGAGTTAGTTTTCTGTTGGCCATCTAGAGCTGGGAATGCAACCTACCCTTAAGGACAGTGTCTCCCTGGTGAGAGTCTGTTGGAGAAAACTACATTTTTATTTGCAAATGTTTATCAATTAGAGATAGCTTCCTGGTTAGGGATGGGGTCATGTATCTACTTCTCCTTTCAGCTCTAGGACCTCATCTGGTGCAGATTCGTGCAGGCCTTCTGCATATTGCCCACATCTCCGTGAGTTCATACGCGTATTGATCATGTTGATTTAGAAGGCCTTGTTTCCTTGGTGCCCTCCATACTTTGTAGCTCTTACACTCTTCCTGCCTTCTTTTTCTCAGGGTTCCCTGAGCCTGGGGTGGGGAGAGGGTTGATGAGGACATCATATTTAGAGATGAATTTCTGAGATCTGTCCCTCTCTGCAAATCTCTGTATTTGTTCCTATCTGCTTCTGGAGAAAGCTTCTCTGATGATGACCAAGCAAGACACTGGTCTATAGGTCTAGCAGAATGTCATTTTATTGCTATATTCTTTTAGAAGAACAGTAATATTTGGTCTTGTCTTTGGTCCCTGGGCTCTCTAGTCTCAGGTTCTGGTTACTGAAGCAGTGTCAGGTATGGATTTCATTCTGTGGAGTGGGCCTTAAGTCAAATCAGATAGTGGTTGGTTACTCCCACAAGTGTTATGCCGCTATTGCAGTGGCATGTCTTACAGATGGGACACCATTGTATATTAAATGGTTTGCAGCTGGGTTACTAGTGTTTATGTTTCTCTTTTGGTAGTGTGCAGAGTAAACTCCCTGTACCAAAGATGCTATCACATAGGGTGAAGAATCTTTGTAGGCACCAGCTTGACTTCTCTATGTTCAGTGAGTTGTGGAGGTGTTACATTCAGCAATAAGGCCTTATCATCAGTTTGTGGAGAGCAACCTATAGTATTGGCAACAGCCTGGTTTGTTTGTCCCATGGGACCCCTTTGGACAACAACTCAATTAGATGTAACCCTTTCCTGTACTGGAAGCTCCATTTGGTGAGTGGTCCAGTTGGGGCTCTGTCTCCCCTGTTATTTGGTGATTTCATTTAGATCACACACACACACACACACACACACACACACACACACACACACACAC
>CABHPR010137396.1:0-12595 GCA_902168415.1 Peromyscus melanophrys | reverse complement strand
CACACACACACACACACACACACACACACACACACACACACACACACACACTGAAGCTTCTACTATATTAGGTTTCCATACCACCCCTCAAATGGCCCTTAATATTGGGTGTCTCTCCCTGTATTCTTCCCTTATCTCCCACTCTTCTTTCCCTCCCCACTTGATCCTCCCATTTCAGTGCACCCTCATCTATCCATTACTATCTATTCTATTTCCCTTTCCTAGGGAGATCTATCTGCCCCCTTCCACACACACACAAAGTCCCTTACTCTATAACTAAGCTCTGTGGTTCTACAGATTGTAGCTTGGTTATCACTGAACTAAGAGCTAATAGCCACATATAAGCAAATACATACCATATTTGTCTTCCTGGGTCTGGATTACTTCACTCAGAATGATTCTTTTCTAGTTCTATCAATTTACCCATGATTCCATTCTTTTAATTGGACAAGTAAAACTTTATTGTATAACTGTACCACATTTTATTTATCCATTTATCTGTTGAGGGACATCTAGGTTGTTTCCCGTTTCTGACTATTATGAGTAGAGCAGTAGTGAACATGGTTGAGCAAGTGTCTCTGTGGTAGGATGAAGCATCTTTTGGGTATGTGCCCAAGAGTGGTATAGCTGGATCTTGAGGTAGATCAATTCTCATCTTAACCACACTGATTTACAGTGGCTGTTCAAAGTTTGCACTCCCACCATCAATGAAGGAGTGTTCCCCTTACTCCACATCCTTACCAGCATGAGCTGTCACTTGTTTTATTGATCTTAGCCATTCTGGTGGGTGTAAGATAACATTTCAAAGTAGTTTTGATTTTCATCTCCCTGATGGCTAAGGGTGTTGAACACTTCTTTAAGTGTTTCTCAGCCATTTGAGTTTCCTGTATTGAAAATTCTCCATTTAGAACAGTACCTCATTTTTAAATTGGGTTGTTTTCTTGTAATCTAGTTTTTTTTTAACTTCTTTATATATTCTGGGTATTAGTCCACTATTGAATGTGGAGTTGCTAAAAAAAAAAAATCTTTTCCCAATCTGCAGGCTGCTGCTTTGTCTGTTTGTATGGTGTCCTCTGCCTTACAGAAGCTATTCAGTTACATGAGGTCCCATTTATTAATTGTTGATCTTAGTGCCTGTGCTAATGGTGTTCTGTTCAGAAAGTCTTTTTCTAGTGTAACATGTTCAAGGCTATTCCACACTTTCTCTTCTATCAGGTTCAGTGTATTTGGTTTTATGTTGAGGTTTTAGATCAGTGGTTCTCAACCTATGGGTCATGACCTTTTTGGGGGTTGAATGACCTTCCACAGGGGTGGCTAACACCATTGTAATACAGATATTTATACTATGATTCATAACAATAGCAAAATAACAGTTATGAAGTAGCAACAAAAATAATATTATGGTTGGGGGTCACCACAACATGAGGAGCTGTATTAAAGGGTTGTAACATTAGGAAGATTGAGAATCACTGTTTTGGAATCATCTTCAGTTCAGTTTTGTACAGGGTCCTAAGTATGGATCTGTTTGCATTCTTCTACATGCAGCCATCCAGTTTCACCAGCACCAACTGTTGAGGACGCTGTCTTCTTTCCAGTCTGTTTTTCTAGCTTTTTAAAAATCAAAATTGTGTTCATAGGTGTGTGGATTTATGTTTGGGTCTTCAATTCTATTCTACTGATTAACATATCTGTTTTTATGCCAGTGCCGTGCTGATTTTATTACTCTAGCTCTCTAGCACAACTTGAGATCAGGGATGGTGATATCTCCAGCAGTTCTTTCATTATTCACGATTGTTTTAGCTATCCTCATTTTTTTCATGTTTCCGTCCGAAGCTGAAAATTGTCTTTTTTAAATCTGTGAATTGTGTAGGCATTTTGATGAGAATTGCATTGAATCTGTGGATAGCTTTTGGTAGGATGGTCATCATTTTACTATATTAATCCTACTGTTCCATGAGTGTGGGCGATCTTTCCATCTTTGATACCTTTTTCAATTTCTTTCCTCAGTATCATAAAGTTTTTTTTTTATCATATAAGTCTTTCATTTGCTTGCTTAGAGTTATCCCAAGAGATTTTATACTAAAGGCTATTGTGAAAGGTGCTGTTTCCCTGATTTCTTTCTCAGACATTTGTATATAGGAAGACTACTGTTTTGTGAGTTTATTTTTATCTAAAAACATTTAGCTGTAGGCGTTTCCTGACGGAATTTTTAGGGTCTCACGTATATTATCATATCCTCTGCAAATAAAGATACTTTGACTTCTTCCTTTCCAATTTGCCTCCCTTGATCTTCAGGTATTCTATTGCTCTAGCTAAGACTTCAAGCACTGTGTTGATTAGGTATGGCGAGAGTGGACAGCCTTGTCTTGTTCCTGATTTTAGTGGAATCCTTTAGAATTTCTCTCCACTTAATTTGATGTTAGCTATGGGCTTGCAGTAAATTGCCTTTATTTGTTGAAGAATGTCCTTTGTATCTCTAATCTCTCCAGGACTTTTATGATGGAAGGGCACTGGATTTTGTCAAAGTCCTTTTCTGTATCTAAATGTGCTTTTTGTCTTTCAGTTTGTTTATATGATGAATTATATCTATCGATTTACATAGGTTAAACCATCCCTGCATCTCTAGGATGAAACCTACTTGATCATGGTGGACGATCTTTTTGATGTGTTGTTGGATTTGGTTTGCAAATGTTTTACTGAGTATTTTTTCATTTATGTTTATACAGAAATTTGTCTGTAATTCTCTTTTTTGTTGAGTCTTTATGTGGTTTGGGTTTTGGGGTAACTGTGGACTCATAAAATGAACTGGGCAATGTCCCTTCTGTTTCTACTTTGTGGAATCCTTAGGAAGACTGTTGGTGTTAACTCTTCTTTGGAATTCTGTGCTAAAAACCATCTGGCCTGAGGCTTTTTTTGGTTAGTAGACTTGCAACTGCTGCTTCAATTTCATTAGGGGTTATATGTCTGCTTAAATTGATTATCTGGTCTTGATTTAACTTTGGTAAGTGGTATATATTGAGAAAATTGTCCATTTCTTTTAGATTTTCAGTTAGGTGGAATATAACTTTTAAAATTATGTCCTTATGACTCTTTGGATTTCCTTGGTATGTGTTGTTATGTCCCCCATTTCATCTCTAATTCTGTTAATTTGGATATTCTTTCTCTGCCTTTTAATTAATTTGGCTAAGGGTTTTTCAATCTTGTTGATTTTCTTAAAGAATCAACTTTTTGTTTCATTGATTCTTTGTATTGATTCATTTGCTTGTTTCTATCTTATTGTTTTCAGCCCTGAGTTTGATTATTTCTCATCTACTCCTTTTGGGTATGATTTCTTCATTTTGTTCCTAGAGTTTTCAGATGTACTGTTAAGTTACTAAAGTGAGATCTCTTCAATTTTTTAATGTAGGTACTTAGTGCTATGGACTTGCCTCTCAGAACCAACTGCACTGTGTCCCATAAGTTTGGGGATGTTGTGTATCCATTTTCATTCAATTCTAGAAAGTCTCTGACTTCTTTCTTAATTCCTGTCTTGACCCATTTTTTGTTCAGTTGTGAGTTGTGCGGTTTCCATGAGTTTGTTATCTTTCTGTTGTTGTTGATTCCAGCTTTAACTCATGGTGGTCTAATAGGATGCAGGGAGTTAGTTCAATTTTCTATCTGTTGAGACTTGCTTTGTGTTTGAGTAGGTGGTCAATTTTGGAGTAAGTTTCATGAGATTCAGAGAAGAAGGTATATTCTTTTGTGTTTGGGTGAAATGTTTTGTAAATATCTGTTAGGTCCATTTGGTTTATAATGTCAGTTAGCTCCAGAATTTTTCTGTTTAGTTTTTGTCTGGATGACCTGTCTGTTGGCAGGAGTCAGGTATTGAAGTTTCCCACTATCAATGTGTGAGGCTCAATGTGTGCTTTAAACTGTAGGAGTGTTTCTTTTATAAAGTTGGGTGCCCTTGTGTTTGGTGCATAGATGTTAATTGCAATGTCCTCTTAGTGGATTTTTCCTTTGATGAGTATGTAGTGTTCTTCCCTAACTCTTCTGATTAATTTTGGTTTGAAATCTATTTTGTCAGATATTAAAATGGATATATCAGCTTGCTTCTTAGGTACTTTTACTTGGAATATCTTTTTCTAATCCTTTACCCTGAGGTGATGTCTATCCTTGATGTTAAGGTGATGTCTATCCTTGATGTTAAGGTGTGTTTCTTGGATGCAGCAGAAGAATGGATCTTGTTTTTGCGTCCACTCTGTAGTCTGTGTCTTTTTATTGGGGAATTGAGACTATTGATTTTGAGAAATATCAAAGAGCAGTATTTGTTAATTACTGTTACTGTGTGTGTGTGTGTGTGTGTGTGTTACTCCTGTTTTGATTTGATTTGCTGGTATGGGATTATTCATTCCTTGTGTTTTCTTAGGTGTAGTTAACTTCTTTAGGTTGGAGTTTACCTTCTAGAACCTTCTGTAGGGCTGGATTGGTAGATAGATATTATGCTTAAATTTGGTTTTATCATGGAAAGTCTTATTTTCTTGATCTATGGTGTTTGAAAGTTTTGCTGGTTTTAGTAGATAGTCTCTTAGAGTCTGTAGAACGTCTGTCCAGGCCTCTTTGGCCTTTAGTGTCTCCACTGAGAAGTTGGGTGTTATTCTGATAGGTCTGTCTCTATATGTTACTTGTTCTTTTTCCCTTGCAGCTTTTAATATTCTTTCTTTGTTTTGTACTGTAGATGTAATTCTAAACAGTCTTATTAAATAAGAAACACAGAGCCAAATGCACAATTAAAAGCCCAAGAGGTCAGAGTAGTAGCTAAGAGCTGATACTAAAAACCCTTTCTTACCCTTCGCTGCTGCTGTTGTCCTTCCCCTCAGAAAGAGACCTACTTCCTGTGTATCAGTCTTTTATTGACTTTCTGTTCTGCCTTCTCATTGGTTGTAAACCCAACCACATGACCTCCTCATCACTGTCTGTCTATACAGACCTCCAGGTCTTCTATGGTTAGTATTGAGATTAAAGGCGTGTGTCTCCATGCTGGCTGTATCCTTGAACACACAGAGATCTGTCTGTCATGTGGTCTGGATTAAAGGTGTGTGCCACCACTGCCCGGCTTCTGCTATGGCTTACTGTTAGCTCTGACCCTCAGGCAACTTTATTTATTAACATACAAATAAAATCACATTTCAGTACAAATAAAATATTACCACACTGTACATTTAGTGTTTGATTACTATTTGCTGAGGGAACTTCCTGATCTAGTCTGTTTGGTGTTCTGTATGCTTCTTTTTACTTTTCCCTTGATAATCATCTTCTTTAGAGTAGGGAAATTTTCTTCTATAATTTTGTTGAAAATATTTTCTGTGCCTTTGATTCATGTTTATTCTCTCTTCTCTATTCCTATTATTCTTAGATTTAGTTTTTTCATTATATCACAGATTTCCTGGATTTTTGTACCAGGATTTTTTTTAGAGTTAACTTTTTTTTTTAAATTATACCAAGGTATAATTAGGCTACATGCTTTCCTGGCTGGCATGGTCTGCGGGTTTCCAGGGAATGCTAATTATTCTCACATTCTTAGGCTCAACCAGCCACTAGATGATTTGGAGGAAGGGAAACTGGGAATTCTTGGCATCCCATTAAAGCTAATGTATATTCCATTCCACTGCATTCCTTGTCTGTTCCTTCCACAGTGAAGCACACAGCACAGAGCTCTGGGTATGATCTGATCCTTCTGCCAAGCAAGGCAGAACTAGAAGCTTTGGGCCCAAATGCACATGTCAACTAGTAAAAGGAAAGTGTCACTTGGGCATGGAGTACATTTAGAAATTCAGGTTGAATCAGTGACTATATTTTTCTTTCTCTTTTCATCTATCCATTCATATTGTATTTTGATAAAGTCTCAAGAAGAGTTGTAAGCACAGTACAAGAATTTCTACCAAAATTCACCATTTGTTAATATTTTTGCCCTATACCATTACTTCGATGGGAGTTGGCTAAGAAAAGGGCAACTATCTACTTATCCAGTAGGCCATTATGAGGATGTGCAAAATACTATCTTTGTTTTATGTGTGTGTGTGTGTGTGTGTGTCTGTGTGTGTCTGTGTGTGTGTGTCTGTGTGTCTGTGTGTCTGTGTGTCTAAGTATACACGTGTGAGTACAATGTACATATACACACCTGTGTGGACGTGCAGAGGCTAGAGGTGGGAGTTGGCTGCCTTGTTCTGTCTTTCTGTCTTCCTTTGAGACAGGGTCTCTCACTGAACCTTGGAGCAGCCCCTGTGCCAGCAGCCCCTGTGCCATCTCTAGTGCTGGAGCTGCATGTATAAGCATGCCTGGCTTTTCATGTGAGTAATTAGATCCGAACTCAGGTTGTCATGCTTACGTGGCAAGTATTCTCACCCATGGAGTCAGCTCATTGTGTTATTTAGAGAGAACTAGGTAATTAGTTAGGTTAGTTGAGAGTGTTAGGTTCCAAACCTGAGACAAATGGCCAGGTGCCCACTGAACATATAAAAGCAGACGCTGACAGCCAGGTTCTCCCTGCATCTCTAGGTCCTACCTGTTATAGGGTCCTCCTGTCTGGCATACCCTGCCCCCTACCCTAAACTTCTTCAGCCCAGAAGCTACGCTGCCCTTCTCCTATCTTCCTTTCCCTATGTTATCAACAATTTTGGTTACCTGGCCTTTTTGTCTACTCTTTGGGTCCCCTGGCTGCTGCCTTGGTCCCTGTCTCTCCCCTCTCCTTTCCCTTCCCCGTCTCCTCACATGGCTCAGGGTCCTGTCTACTTATGATTCTCCCTGAGGTCCCTGCCTCTGACTATGCTCACCCACATATCTATAATAAACTTTCTCCTCCATCATACCTAGGAGCAGTCATATTTTTTCCTATTTATTTATTTATTTATTTATTTATTTATTTATTTATTTATCTGTTTATTTATTTTTTCATTCAGAGAGGAGTTATAAGAAACATTCTTATGGCAATAAGAATTTGGGGGGGGGTTGTCCTTTTTTGTTTGTGTGTTTGCTTTTGTTTATGTGTTTGTTTGAGACACGGTTTCTCTGTGTAGACTTGGATGTTCTGGAATGAGATCTGTAGACTAGGCTGGCCTTGAACTCACAGAGATCCATCTGCCTCAGCCTCTGCTGGGATTAAAGGCATGTGTCACCACCGCCTGGCAAGAAAAATTTTAATGGAGCCTACATGATGGTTCAGCAGGTAAAGGCTCTTGCCACCAAGAATGACAACATGAATCCCCTGGCATCTTCCCTGGAGAGGGATAGAACTGACCCTAACAACAAGATGTCCTCTGATGGCCACATACTCACTGTGTCATGCCTGTGACCCCATACACACCCATAAACAATAGAAATAAATGCATGTAATTTCAAAAAGAGAAAAACTTAAATATGGACTACTAAGATATACTAGAGAGAAATCCTAAACTTTGCTCATTAACACTAGTATTGGTAAATTGCAATAATTTATCCTTGTAGGAAGATAAAACCTAGAAATGAACATATTACCACTAAAAAGATGAGCATCAAGAATAAAGGAAAAGATACCAATGTTTAACAAAAATTTCAAGGTAATATGGAAACTTAAGAGCTTTTCCTTTAACTAATTTTTTCTCTAGAAAGTGATACTGTAGAGACCTTGAAATAGTGACACCCTAGTATCAATGAGTGCATTTAGTGTCTAGAGATGGATTTCTAATTATTATCTAATAAATCTTGTACAGTGAGTAATAAATCTAGAAAATGACAACTTCTACTTTTTAAACGTGTTTTAATTTTGTGTTGGGTGCATGTGTGTGTGTGTGTGTGTGTGTGTGTGTGTGTGTGTGTGTGTGTTCGTGTGTAGATGTCAGAGGACAACTTTCCATGTCAGTCCTTGACTTCCACCTTGTTGGAGGCAGAGTGTCCCTGTTTGTCAGTGTGCTGTGGACTGCAGACTAGCCGGCCCTCCAGTGATAGCATCCTATTTCTACCTTCCATCCCTTTGTAGCAGCCCTGGGATCACAGATATGCTTTACACGGGGTTCCGGGCATCTAAACTCGGGTGCAGCAAGCTCTTTTATCTGCAGGGACATCTTACCAGCCCCAGTTTTTAATTCTCAATGTGGCAATTCAGACAAATAACAGCGGATGACAGACACTTTAAATGAAGAATTTGGAGGAGAAATTGGATATTATACAGAGTCGACTATAACAAAAAAAAATACCAATGACAAGGAAAACAACGACTTTTACAGTGGAGAAATCTGACCGTCAGTGCCTTGGCCAGGCAACTGAGCAGCAAACAGCATCAGTAGCAGTGGGGGAGGGAGCAGCCTGATACTGCATCCTGTGACATGGTACACTACAAAGCACATTTCTTCTGTGCCAAACTGGTTTACCTTAACCCAAATGACTTTCTAGTATACAAGTTGACAATGTTTTGGTTTGGTGCATCGTGGGAAAAGCTTGTAAATACTTTAGGCTTTGTGGATGATACTTTATTCCAATTGGTCAATTTGCTGTCATGGGGCAAAGGCAGATGTGACAGCATGTAGATAAATGGGTGTGGCTTTGCTCCTATAGAACCATGCTTACAAAAGTAATCATTAGATCAGCTCTGGCCCTCAGGTCAGCTTTATTTACTAGTCTATTAGCCCTATTTGGATCTCGGTTGCCTGTCTACAGGTAGTTAAGGGGAACAGGGACCCAAAGGAAATGAATACTAAGGAAATATTGCACATACTTCCAAAAACTCAGTGTTGGGGAGAAACGTGGTACTGTTCACATTCAAACTAGGTGGTGCAGGAACCTAGCTGCTTACAGTCAACACTAAGCACTGCCTCCCCAGCCATGTCCTAGTCTCCCTTTTCCACTGAGGTGCACCATCACCGCCAGCATCACCAGCTGCATCCCCCAACCCTCCTAAGCTGCTCTTCAAAGCCTCCTGACATAAAGTCGATCCTGTTTTCCTCTGAACTTTTAATAAAAATCATGTAGAAAACAGCTTTGTGAGAAAACGTTGATAAAAAGATGCCTGTATGTAATCACAGCTTTTAATTGAAGGAGTTGTATCATTGACCCTTTTATTCTCAAAGGAAAAGACTTTTCTTGTTCCTCATAACAGTCTATGTTAACCATATTTCTACTAATAATTGTCATAAGATAATCTTTGTTATTTACTTACAATTTTCATGTGACACAAGACTTGAAGTTAAAACCTCAATTTATTTCAGAAAACATCATGTAGAAGTAACTAAGGCCTGTTATAGGAAAACAATTTAAGGGATGGGGTTATAGTTTGGTGATACAGCACTTACCCAGAAAAAAATAATTTAAAAGAACTCATAATGTAACAATTGATTTTAAATTAATATCAACATATGTCTCTAAAAGTTATGAGGCAGTTCCTTTCCATGCCTAAAGTTTCATCATGTGTCTTAGAGCAAACTAATCAAAGCAATAAGAGCTCTTCATGGACCTAGACATGTTTCTGAATCTGCATCTCATTGCTGCATCCCCACACTGTTCTCTAAAAGCCAATGCACAACTGTAGAGTAGCCCTCTGTAGCTCAGATAACCTACTGGCTTCCAGGTTCTGCCTCTGGTTTTCCAGTCTTGATCTGGCCTCCTCTCTTAAGAAGTCATTTTTGTGAGGATAAAGCTGGTTCCAAATCAAGGTTTCTTTGACAGTTTTTTTTTCTCATCACAATGAAAGTTTTTGCCTGCTCTTACTCCTTAGGGAGGCGATAGCCTTGAACATTAACAGGCTTCTCTGTTCTTTTCAACAAAAAACATAAAGTTTGCATTGCTGGTGACATGCAAATGCACCTAGGATCGATTTAAACCAAGTTCATGGTTAGTTTTTCTACCCCTCAGACCATACTTACAGGATGGTAGTTCTAAATGGTCATTTATAAATAGAAATAAAAGCTCAAAGTCGTAACAACTGTCTTTCAAAGCTTCCTGAAGCTGTCTTCCAAAAAGTCAGTGATGCTCTCCTCTCTCTTCAGATTGTAAAAATCTTAGTCTTTTACCAAAAGTCTGATCAAATCCCGGTCACCATTAGGAGGGAAAGCCAAGGCGTGGACTAGCACCTGTCTAAAATCATCACTAATGGACATTTGGAGGACTCTGATTCCCAGTGTGACTCAGAAAACTATGATTCTAATGGCTGCAGAGTTGGGACATTAAGAGGAGCAGAGTTGATAGACCGCCTCTAATAAGGGAGCAGAGGGGTGGTTAATTGCTAGATCCATCAACCTATTTCATTTGTAAACTTGATAATTATTATTGAGAGTCTTAGGATACTGCCATGAACAAGAACACATACCCCTGTCCTCAAGATCCCCTTGGCCTAGCATCAGATGCTGTGGGGATGGCACTTAACCAGGCAGGGTGTGGCAGGGATGATTCAGAAGACTAAAGGAAGGCCGAATATCCTTCTGACTAGATGTCTGTGGCACTTTAGAGAAAGTTGAAAAAAAAATCCTGGTTTAGAGAAAGACTTGTTGAGAGAGAAGAGACTGGTAAGTAAAGGCCAAATTATGGCAGTCCCTTGGATGCCTTAAATCTGGGAAATTCTAATAGGGTAAATTCTGATGACTTTGACTAGTTACTATATAAATATATAATATATAAATATATAAATACTATATAAATATATAAATAGTTTGTTTAAGCAATTAAGGAATGAACATAGTAGCTTATATCTTTCTATTTTAAAGGTAATAAATGCATTATAGAGATTGAACTGATTCTATGATATTAGAAGAACCTTGTGTAGAAATTGTACTGTCAATTGGAGTGGCAGTAAGAATAGGAATATGTTGTGGAGTATTAGTTGAAGATGTCTTACATTCCTTTATGCTGTGGAACATTTGTTTAATGATGCAAAGATGTGTTCCATTCTTTTATGTTGCATTTGTTTAACTCTGTGAAGCTGTGTTACTTTGCTTGTCTAAAACACCTGATGGTTTAATAAAGAGCTGAATGGCCAATAGCAAGGCAGGAGAAAGGATAGGCAGGGCTGGCAGGCAGAGAGAATAAATAGGAGGAGAACTCTGGGAAAAGAGAACAATCAGAAAGTGAGAAAAGGAGGAGAGGAGGACATCAGGGGCCAGCCACACAGCCACACAGCCAGCCATAGAGTAAGAAGTAAAGAAAGGTATATAGAATAGAGAAAGATAAAAGCCCAGAGGCAGAAAAGACGGGATAATTTAAGAAAAGCTGGCTAGAAATAAGCCAAGTTAAGGCCAGGCATTCATAAGTAAGAATAACACTCTTACTTATGAATAATAAGCATATGTATTTGGGAGCTGGATGGTGGGCCCCCAAAGAGTAAAAAGTAAAAACAACCAACAACAGGAGTGCACTTGCTATAGGAAGGTCTACATGTTAATACTGAAGTAGATTCAAGTGGGATTAGACACACTGACGGACGGGTGAGTTGTCAGGGGAAGCAGTTTACGTGAGGCCCTGGGGTGTTTGGCAGCATAAGAAACTCAGGAACATCACTAGAACAGAATTTTATCATGAATCTCAAGTATTTTATCCTTATCCTGTGGTAATACAAACTCACTGCTTTGGGTAGCCTCAATAAAGACGATCTTCAGTTGAATTTGGAACTTTGACTCCAGGTCTGTGGAGTCCTCTCAGTTAGTAAAGTGCTTGTCACACATGTGCAGGGACCTGTGAGCTAAAAGCCTTAGCACCCACACAAAAAGTCAGGTGCTGTGGCACATACAATCCCAGAGCCAGAGAGAGGTGGGAGGATCCCTGGAGCTGGCTGATCCCTGGAGCTGGCTGGCCAGGTGGCCTAGCTGAATCCATGAGTTCCGAGTTCAGTTTGAGACCATGACTAGGAAATCAGGTAGAGAATGAGGGAGACACCCAGTGTTGACCTCTGATCTACAAATGCAAAAGCACATATATGCATGCACACCCACATGCATACCCACATGCACAAACACACACTCAAAATAATGTGCATGCATGATACCAACAAAGAAAGAAAGAAATATAGTCTTTAGTCTATATCTATTTGTAGAGCAAATTCAGCTACGCTACATTCTACTGACTATCTGGGGGTTAATTTTTAGTAATAAGACTCTCTACCTTCAAATTAAGATTCTGGACACCACTGATTAAAATAGTTGATTTAAAATGTAAGAGAAAAAAATCTGAAGACAATTTTCTTTTACTAAATTCCTCTAACATTCTTTTGATGAAATGCTGTAAGTTGAATCCCTTTCGGCTTACTCATGCTGGAAACAGAGAACAATGATTCCTCTGTAGAAAGTTTCCAATCGCTCTCTGGGATCTTGCAGTGTGCCATTAGCCTTATCATTGCTATGTAAGGAGTCCTACTTTCTTTGGATTTCCTGAGTCAGTTTTCTGCTCCTGTAATCATGTCTGCTGACCTCCTCAGGAATTCCTTCTTCAGAACTCAAGTATTGATTCCAAGACATACAATGGTCTTCCTCTCTCAAGTTTTAGTGGATGCTAAGCTGGACTTAGAGTTATTTTAAGTTAGTCAACCGAAAGTAACAATGCAGCTACTGTTTAGAACACAGAGGTGCACACAGGTGCAAACACATGTGCAGATGCACAC
>CABHPR010137395.1:18158-38842 GCA_902168415.1 Peromyscus melanophrys | reverse complement strand
TTTGCCACAATGAAAGTTAACTCCATATGCAGTTTCTTCAATGCCCATATTCTCTCTGAAGTAGATTGGTATTGCCAGGAGCTGACATGTCTCATAGTCATGACAAAAAAATTTTCTAAGTTATTAAAACATTTTAAATGCCATATTCTGTAGATCCCCAAAGAGTTTGAAGATGACCTGTCTATCCAAAATATATCTGCTCTATCTTGAAAACATACCTAATATGACTACAAGTTTTCTTATAATGTCTAACCACTAACTTTCATTTCTTTATATCCTAATAGTTGGTAACAATAACATTCAAGAATCAGCAGTTTGCATTATTTTGTTAAATGAACGGTAGAAGTACAATTAGGAATATACATATAGCATTTCCTAACAATATCAATTTCAATATTTATAATTTGTATACAACATAAAACAATCCAATCCAATGTAAAGTATTTAAAACTAGTAATTGTCTTTTTCTTTTTTCTTTTCTTTTTTTTGTATATATATATATATATATATATATATATATATATATATATACAAGAACCGTAAATCTAATCTCCTTTGCTTAGCCCTTTTCTTAACCCTTGATAACCAATTGTAACCAACCCCTCTAAACAATGAAAATTATCCCAGACCCAAAACCCATTAAAAGACCAAAAAACCACCCGTCCCACACCACCTCTTTGGGAATGTGGGCATCGTATTCTTGAAATTGCTTCCTGCTGGGTATGGGCGAAGGTATCTTTGTTCTGAAAAGAAAAATTTTAGGTTAATTGTCAAATTCTAGGAAAGGTAACTATATCCTTCATTATCCAGTCTGTGTATAATACCAAAGTTCAGGATTTATTTCAAGCCCTTATTCAAGTAGTCTTTGGGACTGGATCATCTCAGTCAGCCCTCTCAAAATTGTTCTAAGCACTTTGTAGTTCAAAGCTGATCTGTAGATGATGTTTGTCAGCTTAGTGATGTTATTATTGTCCACGTGGAATTGTTGTTGTTGTGGGGCCCCATCTTCTTCCTGGAGACTTCAGTTGATGTTAGGCCTGGCCGTTATTTCCTGCAGAAAACTGATAAGAGACTCGAACACAAAGACATATATGCAGCTAATTGAAGCCTTTTTTCTTTCTAGAATTAGTTAGTATTCCATATGACCATTCATATCTTAACAGAGTTTAAAATGTATATATATATCTATATATATATTAATCTTGTAAACTTTGATATAATATTCATACCTTAAGAAAAGTTTAAAGAATCAGAATAGAATCAAAGAGTTGAGATTAGTAATAGAATAGTCCCTTAATTAATTTTGCTTTTTTATTTTATTTTATTTTATTTTATTTATTTATTTATTTATTTATTTATTTATTTTTTTATTTTTTTCTGTCCCATAGCAGAAGATGGCCCTTCTTCTGGATTCACGTTTGTCATGATCATATCAAGTTGTATCAGTTTGTGAGAAGACAGAACTTCAAGAGAATCATTTGCTTTGTTTTAAATACATATATGACAATTATGATTGTACCTATCCTTATCTGATTAAAAAAAAAGAATGTTTAATTCCTCAAAGTCGTGAAAAAAGACAATGTTATTTAAAAAATATTCTGTGACAGGATGGTGGAGAGGTGGCGTTAGAAGTGGACTATGTGAGGGGAGACAGGGGGATGAAGAGAAGAAGGAGGAAGGTTAACAAATGTAAATGTATAAAAATGCCATAGTGAAATCTAATACTTGTAGCATGAATCCTAATTGGTCTTATTAATGAAAACCCAGAGTCAGATATTAGGGTGAAAGCTGAACTATCAGAAAATCAGAGCAGCCAGGCACTAGTTCTTACCTCTACAAAATCCTTAGTCAAAGGGCCCTGAGCTCCTGTCTCCTCCTGCTTTATATTCCTGTTCTCTGCCCAGCCATATCACTTTCTGTCTCCATCTCCCAAGTACTGGGATTAAAGGCATGAGATCCCAAGTGGGATTCATGGGAATCCAATGGGATTAAAGGTGTGTGCCACCACTGCCTGGCCTCTATGGTTAACTAGTGGCTTAGCTCTGCACTCTGATCTTCAGGCAAGCTTTATTTGTTGGATCACAAACAAAATATCACCACAAATACTTTATATGCTAATTTTAAAAAAAACAACAAATGTCAGCTTGTAACACAGTCCATAAACTGTCTGTTCAGCTGTGTCATTGTTATTAATGCATTCACAGTCACTTGTAATCAGAAGGAAGCAGAGAGCTCTAACCTGGAGTTGGTTTCAGCCCTGTCCACCTATCAGTTCCGGGGAAGAGCTCCATGTCAGCCAGTCACTGCGTGTTAGTGTGCTGTCAGTATCAGACAATGCAAGATGATCAGTGAGTCCGAGGCTGAGAAGAAGAATTGAGGTTGGCTTTTAAGATTCATGGGGAGAAAAAGAGAGAGGAGCTTTTTTGACAGCAAATGTTAGGCCCACTGGCAATGAATCTGATTCCTGCCTTGGTGAGAGAAGATAATTGGTTCAGGAAAAATGTGATTAGATTTTGTCCCTCTAGAAATCACATAGGATTGAACTTCAGCAATTTGGCCTTTATAGGAGACATATACAAATCTGAGAGACCCCACAGCCCTAGGCATGTTAGTCTATTCTTAGACATGGCTGGGAAAAAAGCCGTCTGGATGGAGTCGGAGTTCACATTGCCTTGGAAGTAACTCCTGCAGTTAACAGCGATCCGACAGATCGTGAAGAGTCAGAGAATGAATGAGGTGACGTGACTGGGCCAGGAAGACACAGAAAGATGAGGGACAGGGAAGAGCAGGGAGCTGGGTCGGAGGACTCAGTCTCATCAGGGCACTGCTCAGCAAGCAGGTTGAAAATCAGGTAGACAAGTGAGCGGAAGACTGGTGACAGGCCTGTTCCGCCCTTCCGCTTAGGACAGGAAGTGAGCTTGTACTACTGAGTTTATCAGAGATATTATTCCAGGGCTATCACACTGGGAATTTTACAATGTGGGGCAGAAAAGGCATTAACTAATCTGCTTTTATTCCTTCAAAAATATAGCTTAGAGATGCACAACAGTTGAGTTTTATGTCAACTTTCTTATTGAGCACACGTACAATATGATCTACTGCAAAGTTGTCTATCTTCCTGGAATGTCCATTTTTCCTTGCTAGCAATATGAGAGCCAGAGAAAAAAGCAAATTTAACATAATATCTAAAGGTGTTATGATAATGACCTTATTAATTCTAATGCTATGATGATAAGACACTCCATCCTTCCTCACTCTGTCTCTAGTCACCCAGGTTGACATATTCTATCTTTCTATTCTTAAATACCCACAGACAACAAGATGAGCAGAAGGCCACTACTTTAATATTGCTTTTCCCCTGAGAACTGAGCCATATACTCTTTGACTACCATGTATACTTAGAGAAATCTCACATCTCTTTCACCCTTAAAACGGGCCCCCTTTGCCATTTTAGTGACAGTGACTTATTAAAACGAAAGCCTAAGACAGAATCAGCTATAACTCCTGACAAAAATAAGAGACCTAGAATATAAGCGAAATCAAAGCTACACTTCCCTCATAACAGTATTTTTATGTGTTAAGTGTGGTGTGTATGTGTCTGTGTGTGTGTATATATGTGTGTGTGGTGTTTGTGTGTAGTGTGTGTGTGTATGTGTGTGTGTGTGTGTGTGTGTGTGTGTGTGTGTGTCTGTGTATGTGCATACAAAAGGTTCAATTCCAATATTATTTTCCAGAACCTTCACTTTGGTTTTTTGAGACAAAGTCTTTCTCTGGCCTGGAGCTCTATAAGTAGGCGAGGCTGGGGATCTAAAAGTCCTATAGATGTGCCTGTCTCCATCTCTCCAGTATTGAGATTAAACTCATGTGCTACCACACCCAACTTTTTTATGGGGATGCTGGATCTCAAACTCAGGTCATCATATTTTTGTCTGCCCTCAGCAGACAAAATGACTGAGCTATCTCTCCCGATACTCATAAGAGTGGTTGCATCTTTATTGGTGAATTACTTTTTCCAATCCCTTGGATTAAGTTGAAGATAGGCCACTGATCACTGTCAGGTCATAAATGGTCTTCCAAGCCTTTTTTGCCCTTGATCAATAGTTATTATGTCCAGTACAATGTAATCAATACTCACAAGCTCAATCAGGATTCTTCCATTTTATCAACATGAGACAGCTACTGGCAGCAAAAATCTTGTAGCAGCCAAGGCCAGACGTGTTCTTTCCTACCCTAAGATCTTGACTCGCAAGCTTGAAATTCTAAAACTTCTTGAGGAAACGAAGAGATGTAGGAAAGCCTAGGGAACCATAGCATCCCAACACACATGTCATGGGTTTGTTTTTATTACCCTAAGCCTAGGTCACTCTCACTGATGGGAAGCTTTGTGAGATTCTTCACAGATACCAGTAACAACGGTTTCTTCACCTACTGTTTTGTGAGCATGAACTGCTTGGATCTCCATCATCACTCAGACTTTCTTAAGGGTCCCATTGCCACAGAAGGACATGTCTCTTTGAGAATACTTGGGGTAATTTATGTGTTTTCTCTGTCCACGTCTATTCTTGAAAAATAATGTATATTTGGTCTGTTAGTGGATATGGAATGACTTCCTATTTTTCAGCCAACAACTCGAATTCTAAACATTTCAGCCATTTTCTTGTCTTCATTTCCCAAGTAGGAATTACCCACTGCTCACTTCAGACATTGCATCAGTGTCTCCAA
Source organism: Peromyscus melanophrys (assembly GCA_902168415.1). Lineage (NCBI taxonomy): Eukaryota > Metazoa > Chordata > Mammalia > Rodentia > Cricetidae > Peromyscus > Peromyscus melanophrys. The sequence continues at coordinate 34,120 of CABHPR010137395.1, read as the reverse complement.
ATGATATTCTTGAGTTTCCATTAATGGGTCTAAAATAAAGATGTATAAAACTATCCTTCACAGTGGGCAAGAAACATGACTGAGTCCTCTAAGAACACTTTTACTTTTTAAAGATTTACTTACTTTTATTTTATGTGTGTGAATATTTGCCTGCATGTGCGTATGTGGACCACATACATGTCTGGCATCGGTGGAGGCCAGAAGAGCAGAGGTTCCCCTGGAACTGTAGTTATAGGAGATTGACAGATGTCTGCCATTGGTGCTGGGAATTAATCCCTGGTCCTCTGAAAGGGTAGCAAGTGCTCTTCACTGATGTGCCATCTCCCTAGCCTTTAAAAACACACTTGAAAAGATAGCCTTTGATATCCAACTTTTTTCTTAGTTTCAAGATCTACTTTACTGACTGGACCTTTTGTATGCAGGTCATGTGTATGTCTCAGTCCATTCCTGTTGACATAACAAAGTATGTGGGACTGAGTAATTTGTAAAGAACAGAAATTTAGATTTTGTGGTCCTGTAAACTGCAAAACCTAAGATTAAAGTATCAGTATGTATACCTGTAGGGTTACTTCTCTGTTACCAACATGAGACCTTCTCACTGGACTTTCACATTGTGAAAAGATAAATGTGTTGCATGCTGCTCTCTAACACAACAGAATAGATGAAAGGTCTGAGAGGAACCTGAGCATTTACTTCAGCACCATCTGTAAGGGCATTAATCTCATATGGAACACACAATGCTCATTATCGAAAGTCCTACCTCTTCAAAAGATTCAAAATCCAACAAATGAGTTTTGGAAAGAGACACATTCAAACCACATCAACGTGTAAAGTTGATTTGTTCTGCATCTGTCTGCATAGGTAGTCTGGCATCTCACTTTGAAAGTTGGTAAAATTTATATAGGAGTTAATGCAATAAAATATTTGAGAATCAACACCAAGAAGATAGCAAAGAGACAAGATACATGTTCTAAGAAATGCTTCTAATTGACCTGGACCAGAAGGTCATTCTTCAGTAACAGGGTCTTGCAAAGGAAGGGCCAGAGGATCAAAGATAAAGGAGACAGAACAGGTAGGATATAGAGGTCTTGCATAAACTGTTGGACGTTGGCAAGCTTGTTAAGCACTGCATCTGAAATACTGTTTGTATTAGAGAAATAGAGCAGAGTCATCAAAAAGCCATCACATAGTTGGACAATGTCACCAGGAAGCTAATCAAGCAATGTGCACAAGGGGAACAAAAGATATCTCAAGGATGTTACAGACTGAGTGCCCAGTGGCTTGGGGACTGATAACCCCAGTCTCATCAGGGGGAAATCCAAGTTTCCAGCAACCAAAACCCTAACTCCTCGAGGCCCTGCGCCCAGTCCTAGACCATTCCTTGCCAAATCTGCCCTTAAACAAGGACATAGTACTAGGTTCCTTTTGTCCTTTCATCAGGACCTCTGAGAAAGTCTTGCATCAGCCTTGCTCTCAATGTGCAGTCTCTGGCTCACATGATTCCATAGTGGTTTTAAGTGGCAGGGCTTTTCTTTGAAGACCAGATGAGCATCTCTGTCAGTGGCAAAGGGTGGCAGGGTGAAGCCAGTTTATCACAACTTAAATCAGAGATATCATACATCTCTCTCCTATTCAGTGACTGTCTTCACTGTCCATGGTTTAGAAGTTTCAAATTCCCAGTTGTCTTCCTTCTAGCTGTCTCTTAGAAAATCTGTCACTCAGAGTATCAACTAGGTCATGATCTCTATAGTGTGTATTTATATGTTGACACTGTACTCTCTCAGTGTTAAGTCAGGTCTAAAGACCGTAAACACTGTTAGATCATGGAAAATATGAAATCTCTCCTAAGATGCCATCTTTTTTTCTTTTCAGAAAGAGACTTTAAATGCAAGTATCTCTTTGTTGCTAGATTCTGTGACTTCTCCTGTTGGGAGATTTTCTCTGTCACTAAATGCCCATATCCAAATCACTCAGAGTGATAACTATATATATCTCATATTAGCTACCTGCTCACCTCTATAGTTGATTCTGAGTTCATTTCACTGATTTAAGTACAACATTTTTTCTTCTATTTTTATTTCTCTTCTGAAGGTGAGATAGCAACTTCCTCATGTCCATTTCTTTTCATGTTTAGAGAGGATGCATCGTCTACTCTAATACCTTTTGCAGGTATGAACAGTTTCAGTATAAAAGGACCAGAGGTGGGGAGGATCTAAGAGATGCTCCCCTCTATCCTGTAGCTTACAAGGACTCACATGAGTTAGGACCACAAGTATCCTACTACTTTGGCCCTCGTGATCTTGTGCCTAGGAATTCAGAGCTAGAACAATGGAGAAAGCACAAGAAAATAGCCAGTCTGATTCTGAAAGGGGCCAAAAGGCCTGAGCATGCTCTGTTCCTTTAGTCTAGTTGAGAAAATAGAGAAATCACCCCTTCATTCCCCAAAGAAGTGAGTGTGGAGAGAAGGGGGAGAAAAAAACACAATGTAGCTTTTCTTCCAGAGAACTGGAAGAAAAATGCGTTTTCTCCTGTAGTGTCAACTGTGCAGTACATTGTATCTGTAATGACCTACTGTGATTTGTTTTTTGAACGTCCTTCACAAGCTTAGACATTGGGACATTAAACACTTGTTTGCTTCTTGCAGAGTTATTAGGACGTAGGGATTAGGAGGTGGAAGCCAACTGAAGCAGGGTAATGTACTCTGGGAGGGGATATTGAGACCTGGACTCTTTCTGTGTTTCTCTTTGCTTTCTAGCAGCCAAGAGGTAAGCAGGCTCCAGCAACCATGGACTAACTGTGATGTACTTGTACTCACAGAGGTCTAGAGCAATGGGAATAAACAACCAGGGGCTAAAACCTATAGAGCCATGGAACAAAACAAGAATTTTACTTTATTAAGTTGATTAGGTGCAAGTATTTGTCACAACAATGTGAAGCCAGCCCATGAGCACAGTGAGCGTTTAAGTGTGGTTATTTCCCATTTCATTTTTAGTTGAACTTGTTTCTATTTCTGTTTTTTATGGAGGAGGGGTTGTTTGTTTTTTTGAAATAGGGTCTGACAATGCAATCTTGGCTAGCCTGGACTCACTATGTAAACCAGGCTGGCTTTGAACTCATAGAGTTATGCCTGCCTCTGCCTCCTGGGTGCTGGAGTTAAAAGTGTGCACCACTGCACCTTACCAGGTTATATTTTTAGCAGAAAATTGTTATGTGCAAAAATTAAGTAGAAGAAAATATTTGGAACTCATTGAAGTGGCACAATATTTGGTAAAATACATAAAAAATACCAATACATACCGTAAAAGAAATATAGAACTACAGAACAATAAAGACATAAACATGTAAAAGCCATTACAGAGGGTTGAAAAGTGATGGAAAGCTCATTTTTTAGTTTCTCTGACTTTATAAAACACGTATGCCACTTACATATAAAACAAGCACTTCTGTCCACCTGAGCTATTGAAGGCAATGGCCCCAAGGTTATTCATGCTTACTTATAGGCTACAGGTATAGGGCCCTAAAGTATTTTTATTCTTGTACAGAGAGGAGAAATTCCCAAAGTGAGACCTGAGAACTTATGGATTAGGAGAGACAAAGTCCTCTCCTTTTTATTAAAGAAAGAGGGAGGTAGAGTTATGGAAAGGCATGAGCTGGCAGCGAGACAGCACAGCGAGTCTTTTGTGCAAGGATTTTTGTACTTTGTCTTCCTAAATCTCATTTAGTTGCATTTTAGCAAATGTAGAGACTAAAAGCCAAGCAAGCCACCTGCCATGTGTTTACCCTCATTGGTATCACTGTTCACTCTCAAAATTTAGAGTTATGTCTTGAAGCAGAAAGATTATTTTTGAGAATGCTTGAAAAGCCACCATACACTCAGAACCGAGCTCCCAATGCATTATTCCAGCACTTATGGTGCCCGTGTTTAGATGACAAAAAGCTGTACTCAGACATGTGTAAACTGGCTTGCATTGTGCAAACCCTTGTTTTAAAGCATTTTCTTTTAATTTGAGGCTTCAGTAGAGGAGCTCTGCGGTGACTTTGCAGTGGAAAAGAGAAATTACCTCCCTCAGGCCAGAGCGTGAAATTTTATATCAATGCTTGCTTCATTGTCAAGAAATAAGGATCAGAGGGCTGGGGCGGGGGTGGTTTAATGAATTAAGTGTTTTCTGTGCACGAGTACCTGAGCAAAACGCTAGACACCGTGGCCTGGGATGATCAGCAGGGACAAGCAGATCCCAGGGGCTCTGTGGCCAGCCAATGTAGCTGAAGTGCAAGCTCAACATTCAGTGAAGAAACTGTCTAAATATATAAGGTGGAAAACTGCTTGAGGAAGATTTCACCTTTCAAACTCTAACTTGTACACGTGCTCACACAGGCAAATATACCTCCTTCAACACATGGGTACACACACCTATACACCACACACACACACACACAAGAGGCTATGGAAGACAAGCATATCAGCAAATCTAAAATAGAAGTGATGCCATAGCAACTGAATATTTATGATAGGCCAGGAGATGGTCCAAACACTTGGCCACGTGTAACTTGTCTTTCTTTGGACTGCCAGCTCCCAAATAATGACACAGAGACTTCTTATTAAGTATGAAAGCTTGGCTTTAGTTTAGGCTTGTTCCCAACTAGCTCTTAAACCTTAAATTAACTCATTTATATTAATCTAAGTTCTGCCATGTGGCCCCTTATCAGTCAGTCTGACTTTCTCTGAGTCTGGCTGGTAAATCTCCAGAGCCTCAGATTCTTTCCCAGAGTTCCTATCTCTGCCCAGTAGTTCTGCCTATCCTCTTCTGCCTAGCTATTGGCTGTTCAGCTCTTTATTAGACCAATCAGAAGGTGTCTTAGGCAGGTGAGGAAGGACAAAGATACATCTTTAAACAGTGTACAAAAAGATTATCCCAACAGCCATGATGAACTCATTTTGGTCTCATTTAGCATATTGATAAAGATCATATATCATACTCTGTTATAACTATGTCTCATTTCTTATTCTACAGAGGGTATTCTCCAGCTCAATATGATCCTTTCATTCAGCATGAGAGTGCACACTTATGTTCCTGTTTTTTTTTTCTTTGCTTTTTGATACAAGGTTTCATGTGACTCAGGCTATCCTCAAAGATTTTATATTGGTGAGGATGAGCTTGAACTTTGGATCCTCCCTAGTTCTCTAGGATTACTGACCCTTCCTGCATCTTAGACAAGATTCTACTAACTAAGCTACATCCCAGCTAGACAGTTCTTTATTAACAGAGGAGACCACCAGTCGAGTCTCTTATACCTATGTCCACCTGCTATTCTGCAACAATTCTTCCTGAATAAAAACGCCAAACCATGGGTGGTTCCAGGGATTTTTACCTGAACGTGAATAGAAAGGTGCCACTAAAGTTGTCTACACTCACCTCCTTGGAAAGTATTTCAGTAAAGAATGTTCTTTTTATTACCCCTGGTCTTGCTTTGCCAAGTCTACAGTCATTACAGGAGGCAAGCTTTAGGTTTTTTTCCCTAGTAGGCAGGAAAACAAAACAAAATGATTGGAAACAGCTTTTGCTATTTCTATAATTTCTCCCTAGGCTTGAGTCCTAAGTTAGTTTTCTTGCCACTGAACTGGGTGAAGAACTTGTAAGAATCTACTATACATTGTTTAGTGTTCAAACATGCTGTTTATTGTTTTTTTATATTATATATGCTGATTAATTTTTACTGTAAACTTAATTGGATAAAAAAAGTACATAGTAGGTTAGAAAATCACCCCTCTGGTGTTTCTAAGAATCTTTCCAGAGGATTAAGGAAGGAGCAAGGGAATCACCCTGTATATCAGTATTGTCATCCCATAGTCTGGGCCCAGATAGAATAAAATAAGGAAGGAGAAAGCATCCAACAAAGGTGTAATTTCTCTCCTGCTGTGTTGGATAGGGACTCCTGAAACTTTGAACCCCAGTAATCTTCCCTACCTGTGGGATAACCATGTCACAGTGATGATAATAATAACATGCTTTTCAAGGCTGCAATTTCCTAAACAAAATTGTTCGAGCTGTGCTTTTCTCCCAGTCAGATGGGACCTCCTAGATATCAGAGAGCATCAGAGATGTTCAAGTCCATGAGAGGGCTTTCTTCTAGCAACTCATTCCCATTATAGTCTGCAGAGGACACCAGATGGCTGATGAGATTGAGAATGATATTAATTTACCTTGGCTTCTTCTACGGTCTCTTCCTGAGGTTTTGTGATTCAGAATTATTCTTCACTTAACTCTTAGCAACATTGAGATGTAGCAGTTTCTCAAACTTGGCAAGATCAAAATGGAAGTTACCATCTTCACTGTACTCTCTGCAGACACATGAAAGCCACCGCTTCTTCCTCCTTTATTCAAGGAAATGACATTATTAGACCCAAACAAAATCCAGGAAGCCATATTGAATGTTCCCTTTCCATCATATTCTTAGTGAGTAACATGAGCTATTGTTGAAGTAGCCCATTATTAATAACATTTACAGCTAAAAGCTTTCAATGTCTCTCCTTTTCTGATCATCCCACTGAGAAGCACACCATATCACAAATGCTTCTGGTAATAGCTGCTTTAGAACACTAGAACCCAGAATCCTTCCTTTTTTTTTAAGAAATGAAAGATTTCTGGCACGAACAGGCTGGGTCAGATGTCAATAGAGTAGAGACTTTCTTAAGAAGCCTAGTTGCTACCAAGTGTGTCTTTGTGGATTTGGACTGCTGGGTAAGGAAAACCCTTACCAATGAAAAACTGCATTTGGTAAAGATTTCTAACTACTAAATGTGTAGTCATGGAGCCTAGAAGAAGGCAAAGCTAAGCCAGACTGAATTTCGATAGATAATTGACCAAACTCTTATTTGTTCCTTCAGCAGAGGACTTGGCAGGCATGATAAATCTTTTTGGCTCTACTGTAAAAATCTTATTCAATTAATTTCCATCTCATCTCTTGGCACCCTAGCCAATGCTACCATTATGTTTTGCCTTGGTAGTGATTGTTTTCCAACTGGTCTTTCTGCTTTTACCTGGAGTCTATCTTTACAACGTCAATTAATTATCCATTTACCTGCCCCACTTTAAGTTCATAATTTTCTCTCCATAGCAGCAAATATAATTTGAAAATATAGATCAGTGCATATCACTCCCAGATGGCACAATGATGCTTTTCTATTAGGCTTAGAGTAAAATACTGCCTAATCAATAAAATTTGGATCCTCTCTGCCTGCCTGCCTGGCCACAGTTCAGTTGCTCTAGTCTCTATTGCCTTTCTTCCATTCTTTAAGCAGGCCAAGAATTTTGTTTTTATTAAAATAAATTCTTGTATTTGTTATCTTTCTACATGCTGTATTTAGCAACTATCTCTGATTATTTCAGCTTAAAGATTGTTAATGTGACAAAGCTCTCTTTAACACAAGGAGGTCCCATCCCCAACTATTCCAATGCCTCCTTGCTATAGCATTAGTTTTTCTCTAAAATTATCATGCTCATTATATTTCATTTGCATGATTATAATTCATGCTTTACTCCTGGTAAAATATAGTTTCCTTTAAATATGGAATATGACTATTTGCTTATAGATGTAGTTTGTAGTATAATACTTAAAAATATTCAAAGAACATTTATTAATTTTAGGACATAAATATTTTAAATACATATCATTAAAATTGTGTTGTGACTTATGGAGATTTTATTTATTTATTTATTTATTTGGTTTTTCGAGACAGGACTTCTCCTTGTAGTTTTGGTGCCTGTCCTGGATCTTACTCTATTGACCAGGCTGGCCTCGAACTCACAGAGATCCGCCTGGCTCTGCCTCCTGAGTGCTGGGATTAAAGGTGTGTGCCACCGCTGCCCGGCTGACTTATAGAGATTTTAAAACATAACCTAATTTGTTGACGTTCCTCCTTTTCAGAGGTAGACATATGAGAGTTTTTTCACCTGGGCATAGCCAGGTGAGTCTGACTGATCATCCCCCCACAGACCCTCCTTGATTGATCTCTCCCCTCCCCCGCCCCTGACAGACACTCCTTGACAGATCACCCCCTCCATGAACGCTCCTTGACTGATTACAGCCCCACAGACCCTCCTTAAACCCCTGACCACTTAGCCATGGTTCCACATCCAATGCCCCAACTGTTGTGGAATATTACTTTGTCTAGGCAAAGATGTGTTATACTTGTTTATGCTGTGGAATATTATTTAAATTGTATAAAGGTGTGTTACATGTGTTGATGCTGCATTTGTTTAATTATGTAAAGATGTGTTGCTGTTTTACCTTGCCTGCCTAAGGCACCTGATTGGTCTAATAAAAAGCTGAACAACTCATAGTTAGGCAGAAGAGGGATAAGAGGGTTGGCAGGCAGAGAGAGTAAGTAGGAGGAAATATCTAGGAATGAGAGAAGGAGAGAAGAGAACAAAGGAGAAAGAGAGGGACATGCCTGGGGCCAGAAGCCAGGTAGCTACCTGCTAGACATGGAGACAGCAGGCAAAAAGAAAGAATGGTAAAAACCTCCGAGGCAAAACATAGATGAAGAGAAACAGATTAAGTTGTAAGAGTTAGCAAGAAACGAGCATAAGATAAGGCCAAGCATTCATAACTAATATTAAGTCTCTGTGTCATGATTTGGGTACTGATTGGTGGCCCCAAAGAAAAAGTCTGCTACACTAGCCTAGTTTGGAGATCCCTGCCTGTGGTTCAACCAATATCTAGGCTTCCCCCTGCCTTCCACCTATCTACAAGGACCCTCTCATGCCACCTACATCTTCACCACGTAGCCAGATTCTATACATCCTTCTGAAGGGTATAGCCTGGTGAATCTCCATATTCTTACCTTCTATATACCCTTTCCCGTTCCCAGATCTATTCCCCAAATCTAGGGTTGAACCAGCATGTGCATCCTATACGTCAGCCCAGTCCTCTGTGTCCATCTTACTTCATTCTGCCTAAGTCCTTCCCAACTTGCAGGCCCAACTCACCCATACATTCTTTCTCCTGTCCAACCTTTTCTGTTCATATCAGACGTAGAACTAACAAGTGAAATCCACATACCAAGGTCTCATTGCAAAAAATACCAACAATATGAAAGACCAAGCCAGTATCTAAAATTAACCAAATATGTAGAAATGTTTGATGATGAGAATTTTCTAGATAAGTCCTGGGACACAGAATTTAAAAGAACAATAATAAATAGTTTCAAAGAACTCAAGAGTATAAGAAGACAAAAAGGAAAAATTCAATGAAACTAAAGAAGCAGAATTAGAATGTGGTGATATTGTGTTCCCCAAAATATTATGCACCCTAATAAACTTATCTGGGGTCAGAGAACAGAACAGCCACTAGATACAGAGGCCAGAAAATGGTGGCACACACACCTTTAATCCTATCACTTGGGAGGCAGAGATCCATCCGGATCTCTGTGAGTTCAAAGCCACACTGGAAACAGCCAGGCATGGTGACTCATGCCTTTAATCCTGGGAAGTGAGCCTTTAATCCCAGGAAGTGATGGCAGAAAACTGAAAGGTATATAAGGAGTGAAAACCAGGAACTAGAGCTGGTTAAGCTTTTAGGCTTTTGAGCAGCAGTTCAGCTGAGATTCATTTAGATGAGGACACAGAGGCTTCCAGTCTGAAGAAACAGGATCAGCTGAGGAATTGGCAGGGTGAGGTGGCTATGGCTTGTTCTGCTTTTCTGATCTTCCAGTGTTGACCCCAGTACCTGGCTCCAGGTTTGTTTTTATTAATAAGAACTCTTAAGATTCGTGCTACAGTATAATAACAGGACTAGAAGATAAAGTAGTGATCTATATGAAATAAGCAAGGAATATGAAAAATTGAAAATAAAACACAGGAAAGAACTACAGGAAATGTGAGACACCATGAAAACACAAAACTTTCAAATTATAGGCATAGATGAGGGAGGAGAATTGCAAGTCAGTGGCATAGACCAGATCTTCTACAAGATCATAGAGTTAAACTTCCCCAAACTAAGGAAAGACACAATCCAACTAATACAAGCAGCACCTAATAGACAAGGCCAGAAAAGAAAAACCCTGCAGCATATCATTGTCAAACCACTAAATGTACAGAACAAGGAAAGTATATTGAAGACTGCAAGAGAAAAAGTGTAAGACAAACATAAAGGAAAACCCATCAGAATAACAGCTGATTTTTAACATAAATGTCAAAAGCCAAAAGAGCCTGAAACAATGCATTCCAATTCTTAAAGGACCACGATGACAAATCTTGACTAATATACCTAAGCAAAATTATCTGCTATAGTTGAAGGATTAAAAAAAAGTTCCATGAAATAAACAGCCTAAAACAATAAATATCTAACAAAGCAAACATAAAGAAAATAGAAGAAGCAGTATTTCAGGCTGAAAGGAAAAATAAGTGTAGCCAAGAGACTGTGTAAAGAATTACAAAGCCATAATTACTAAAAGAAAAGTACCACTGAGAACATAAACAACAATACCAAAAATCAAAGATGTAATGATTTCATACAGTAACTTTGCAGTAACATGCATATTTCAGTAGTAAATGTAAATATCAATAGCCTCATTCTCTGGTCAAAAGACATGGGCTAACTGAATGGATCAAGAATCAAAATGCATCTATCTGTTGTCTACAATAAACACATAGCTTTAAAAATGGGTACCACCTTAGAGTAAAAAGACGAACAAAAGTGCCCCAATTAAATGCTGTTAGAAAGCAAACAAGTGTCGCTATGCTACTATCTGATAAAATAGATTCAAACAAATATTAATGAAATAGATAAGAGAGACACTTCATTCTAATCAAGACAACAAGTAAGAGTAAGACAAGAGACTCCTAAATATATACGCACTAAACTCCAGGGTGCCTAATTATTTAAAAAACATCTACTACTGTATTTAAAAATACAAACTAAACAATACAGTAATAATAGCCAATTTCAATACCTCACTTTCTCCAATAGACAGGATATTTGGACAAAAATAAACAAAGAAACATTAGAATTAATTGACATCATACATCAAATGAACTTAGCATGTAATAACAGACTATTCTATCCAAAAGCCAAAAGAATACACATTTAACTAAGCAGCACTCAGAAGCTTTTCTAAAATAAACCACATCCTGGGACACAAAATAAATCTTTCCAAATTCAAAAAGACTAAAATTACTCCATGTATCTTTATGGTCACAAGACAGTAAACTTAAAATTGACAAGTTAAAAAAATAAACTTGTGGAGAATCTTCAACTCATTACTAAGTGATGAATGAGTCGAAGAAGAAATCAAAACAAATTAAAAAAAAACTTCTTGGAAGTAAATGAAAATGAAAACAATCAAACCCCAGGGACAGACTGAAGAGCATCCTTCAGAGGAAATTCAGAGCTCGAAGTGCCTATATTAAAACAAAACAAAACAAAACAACAAACAAAGAGCACAAATGAATGACTTAATGATGCAGCTCAAAAAGAAGTACAACAGTAACAAACCATGCTCAAATCCAGTTGATGGAAAGAAATAATAAAAACTAGAGCAGAAAGAAACGACAGAAACAAAGAAAACAATACAAAGAACAAACCTAAAAGCTAGATCTTTGAGAAGATAAACAATATTGACCGACCATTGGGCCAACTAATCAAAATAAGTAGAGAATCCAAATTAACAGAATCAGAAATGAGCAGGGAAACATTACAGCAAACACCAAGAAATTCAGAACATTACAAATAAATTTTTTAGGAACCTGTGCTCCATTAAGCTGGAAATCCTAAAATAAATGGATGAATTTCTAGATTCAGCCAAAACACCCAAATTAAACTAAGAAGAATTCCTCAACCTAAACAGACCCATAAGCAATAAGGTGATTGCTATAGTAATAAAAAGCCTTCCAGCTAAAATTAAATCTAATTTAATTTTAAATTAAAAATTAAGTCCAGGTACAGATGGACTCACAACAGAATGCTACCAGACATTCAAAGAACTATAGCCAATCCTTTGCTAAATAGTAAAAAAAAATGAAATAAAAGAAAAGAAAGAAAGAGAAGAAAGAGAAGGAGCACTCCAACACGCCTATGAATCCAGAATCACTCTAATACCAAAAGCCAGGAAGAAACACAGCACCAAAAGAAAACTACAGGCCAATATCTTTGATGAACACAGACTCAAAATGCTCAACAAAATACTTGCAAACAGAATACAGACATACATGTAAAAGATTGTATGCCATGATGAGGTCCGCTTTATTTCTGAACTGTAGAGCAGAGATGCTTCAACATACATAAGTTAATATATATAATAAACTACATAAATGGACTTAATGACAAAAATCATGCTATCATCTCAACAGATAGCAGAAAAAGTCTTTGAGAAAATCTACATTGCCTTCATGATAAAACTCCCAGAGAACGTAGGGCTAGAGTAAACATACCTCAATATAATAAAGACTATATTCAACATCACACTAAAGGGAGAAAAGCTTGAAGCCATCCCAATGAAGTCAGGAATAAGACATGGATGTCTACTAGCCCCACTTGTTTTTAGTATAATGCGGGAAGTACATGCTGGAACAATAGGCAAGAAAAGGATATTAAAGGGGTGCAAATGAGAAAAGAAGTTAAATTATCCTTATTTGCAGATAACATGATACTATACACAAGAGATTCCCAAAACACTACCAGAAAACTTCCAGAAATGATAAAAATTCAGCAATGTGGCAGAACACAAAATCAGCTTGCATAACTCAGTTGTTTTTCTATACTAATAAACTATATCCAGAGTAAATGATAATGGACACACTCCCATTCACAATAGCCTCAAAGAAAGTAAAGTATCTTCAGATAAACCTTACCAAGGAAGTGAATGAACTCTTCAGTGAAAACTTTAAACCTCTAAAGAATGAGATAGAGATAGGCAGTAGAAAGTAGAAAGACATCCCATGCTCATCTGCTGATAGAATTAATACTGTCAAAATGACTATTCTACCAAAAGCTATTTACAGATTCAATGCAGTCTCAATCAAAATCCCCATCTCATTCTTTAAAGAAACAGAAAAGAAAAAATAAACTAACCTTAAATTCACACGGAACCACAGAAGATCCTAGATAGTCAGAACAATCTTGAGCATAAGAAAAATGCTGTAGGAATTACCATTTTCAATATTAAGATATAGCGTAGAGATACACTGATAAAAAACAATATGGTACTTGCACAAACACAGACATGTAGACCAATGGAACAAATTTGAAGATCTAAACATGAATACACATAACTTAAGCTTCTTATACTTACCAAAGATGCCAGTAACATGAGCTGAAGAAAGAAAGAGTATTCAACAAATAGTTCTGGGAAACTGAACACCCAGATACAGAAGAATGAAATTAGATCTGTATATATCTACCTTTACAAAACTAACTCCAGATGGCTCAGAGATCTAAATGAGAACCATAAACACTAAACTTCGAGAAGAAGTCATAGGCAGTACTCTATATAATATAGATGTGGGATGGTCTTTCTAAATAGGATTGCATTTGCCTTAGAATTGAGATCAACAGCTGACAAGTTAGACATCATAAAACTAAAAGTCTTCCACACAACTGAAGACATAACTGGCTGAATAGGAAGCCCACATAATTGGAACTTTTGCCAGAAATACATCTGGCAGATGATTATTAGACATAATATATAAAGACTTAATGGGGGGATGAAAGAAAGGAGAGAGAGAGAGAAAAAAAAACCAATAGCCTATTTAAAATGCATGGGCATTAGACCTGAACAGTAAATTCTCAAAAGAAGGGAGGGGGAGTCTAAGAAATATTAAGAAAAGGTGCATTGTACACAGCAATTAGGGAATGGAAACCAAAACAACTTTGAGATTTCATCTTTAGAGAGAACGGCAACTGATAGAACAACAGAAAACAAGTGTTGGAAGGGATGCACACAAAAGGGAACCCCATTCGCTGGTAGTGAGATTGCAGACTGGTGCAGCCATGATGATTCTCAGTAAAGAGATTTCTCAGAAAGGTAAAGGGAAATCTATTATATGACCTGGCTATACCGTTTGCTGGGATATGCCCAAAGGACATGACCTCATACTCACCAGATACTTGCTTAGCCACATTCATTGCCATTCTATTCACAATAGCTAGTAAACAGAAACAACCTAAATGCCCTCCAATTGGCAAATGGATAATGCACACACACACACACACACACACACACACACACACACACACACACACACACAAACATGTGTGTGTGTGTTGTGTGTATTAGAATGCTATTGAGTTGCAAAAGAAAAATGAAATTTATAGGTAAACAGAACTAAAAGAAATCATAATGAGTGAGGTAACCCAAACTCAGAAAGACAAATTTTGACTATTCTCTTACCTTACAGTCTTCTAACTCCAGTCTTCAGATGGGAGTAATGCAGAATTCAACAATGCAAAAGTGAACCAATCCTTAGCTGAGGGTTGGGAAAGAAAGAGAGACAGGAATAACAGGAAATGAGCTATCTAACTGAGAAAATGTTAAAAAAAATCTTATTAGAGAGGGTAGATGAAGCTAAATACAGAAGAAGGAGGGAGGCAAGAAACGTAACGTTAGGATGTCTGAAAACATCATAAGGAATCATATGATTAACTGTTTACTTAAAAATACCTATTAAAATAGGAGTAAGAAAGAGTGTGTGGAGTGTTGGAAATCCTTTATGGCATCCCTTAGGGTTGTTATGTCCAGTGATCAAGATTGTTGGGAAATTACAATGATCCAACCCAGGCAAGGTAATAAATGATCCAATGTTTTAGGACTAAAGGTACAGGGTCACTCTTTCAGGTAAAGAACCAAAGTTTCCTGACATGCTTGCTGAGGAAATATAGAATATTTTTATAGTAAGTAGTCTATTACTGTGAAGAGACACCACGACCAGGGCAATTGGGGATTGCTTACAGTTTCTGAGGTTTTGTCCATTATCAGCAAGGTGGAGAGCCTGGTGGTGTACAGACAGACATGGTGCTGGGAAAGGAGTTGAAAGTTCTATATCTGGATCCAAAGGCAGCAGGAAGAAAGAGCCACTGGGTCTGGCTTGGACTATTGAGCCCTCAAAGCTCACTCCTAATCGTTTCACAAAGTGCCATTCCCTGAGCATTCAAATATGACCTATGAGAACATTCTTATTCAAACCACCACATTCTACTCCTTGGCCCTATAGGCTTGGAACCATAACATAATGCAAAAATGCATTCAATTCAACTTCCGAAGTCCCCATGGTCTATAATAGTTTCAACATTGCTTAAAAATCCAAAGTTCAAAGACTCTTCTGAGACTCATGACAATCTTACAGTGATATTTTATTTGTACTGAAATGTGATTTTATTTGTATGTCAATAAATAAAGTTGCCTAGGGATCAGAGCTATTAGCAAGCCATAGCGAAAGCCGGTTGTGGTGGTGCACGCCGGTAGGATTTCCTGAAGGAGGCGCACGCCTTTAATCCCAGCACTTGGTAGGCAGAGCTAGGTAGATCTCTGTGTGTTCAAGGATACAGCCAGCATTGGAGACACACGCTCCAATGTGTGTCTGGAGGTCTGTACAGACAGGCAGTGACGAGGCAGTCACGTAGTTGGGTTTATGACCAATGAGAAGGCAGAACAGAACTCTATTTAAAGACGAACAGACAGGAAGTAGCTCCTTTTTCGGAGAGGTCTCTTGGCGGAAGAGGCTAGCTGGCAGCAGGCAGGTAAGGCTCTTAGCTCTGACCTCTTGGGCTTTTATCTTTACATTGGCTCTGTGTTTCTTATTTAATAAGAATGTTGGTTACTGCCGGGCGTTGGTGGCGCACGCCTTTAATCCCAGCACTCGGGAGGCAGAGCCAGGCGGATCTCTGTGAGTTCGAGACCAGCCTGGGCTACCAAGTGAGCTCCAGGAAAGGCGCAAAGCTACACAGAGAAACCCTGTCTCGAAAAA
>CABHPR010137395.1:0-18058 GCA_902168415.1 Peromyscus melanophrys | reverse complement strand
AAAAAAAAAAAAAAAAAAAAAAAAAAGAATGTTGGTTACTTCTACACAATCTCCTAACTATAATCCTCTATAAAATAAAAAAAGAAAAAACGCAGATCACATTGTATCATAAAATGGCATGGAATATACAATACTATTTCAAAAGGGAAAAAAGAGAGGAAATACTGGACCAAAGCAATACCCAAAACAGGTAGGCAAACTCCAAGCTCTGAATCTCCATGTCTGATGTCAAAACGCCCTTCAGATCTCTAACTCCTTTCGTTTTGCTGACTGTAGCACAATTCCCTCTTTTAGACTGGTTCCACACCCTGTAAGCAGCTTCCCTTGGCAAATATCCCACAACTATGGCATCTCTAACACCTTGGGGTTTCCAGTGAAATCCAGGCTTCACTTTCACAGCTTCACACAAGGCCCTCTCTGGGTCTCCATGCAGGGATAACCCTGACACACCCCTAGCGTTAGTGGCTTTTCTTAGTTGTGGAAGGAGATTCAATAGCCCTTTTCTTGTACCCTTCATTCTAAATCCAGAACCATGTAGCCAAAATTGCTAACTTCTGCTCCTTGCCAAGGCTGGAACATGCCCTCCTCAATCAATTACATCTGCATCAGCTTTCTAGTTTCCTTCACTGCTTAAGCTTTTCCTTAATTCCTTTTTACAAGTTGAAAGCTGAGTGGTGCCTGTGTAGCATACAAAACCATCAGTAAACTAGGCCCTCGTCTTCTATTCCTTAGTCAACCATTCATAGGGAAGACTCATTATGGCTATAGTTGTACATTTGGCAGCAGACAACATTGTAACAGGACTAGAAACCACAGGCATTAGGGCAACTACTTCATGTAACTTGCTTGTGCTTTCAGGATCTGCTCAAGCCCAATCATGTAGATGCCACTTGAATTTGATAATAGATTGCTGTTGTGAATGCTGTACTTTATGACTTGGAAAGTCAGATAACACTCAGCTTGTGATGGCAGCTCCAGTCTATGGTAACTTGGTTGTTCAATGTCAAATGTTCAGTTTCCACTAAGGCCCAGTAGCAGGCCAAGAGATGTCTTTCAGTGGGAGAATAGTTGTCTGCAGATGATGGTAGATCTTTGCTACAAAAGTATAAGCTCTGTAACTCTAGAGAACTCTGAATTATACAGATGCATAGCAGAAGAATGTAGTAATAAATATCAGCTATGGCTATGTAATCAGTTAAAGAAAGAAAGATTGATATTGACATGGTTTCTTCTTATTTGTGAATGAGATCTATTAGAAGTTAAGTGCTATAAATCTAAATTATAATATTTAAGTTATGGACACTAAAAATCCCTCAAAGGATTTTGCTGTAGAAGGTCTTTGGAGCTGCTGAACTTCGTTTCAGACGCTGGCCTTTGGAGCTGTGATAGTTGTTGCTTTCCTTTTCTCTATTTCACTTGGCTTTGGTGTCATTGTTATTTGTTGTGGCCTTGGGTTTTCTCTTTTCAACTACGGTTGTTTGTTTGGCACCACAATATGTTGAGTGTGTGGCTTGATTTTGATATTTATAGGGGCCTATAATTAGATTTAAGACTTTTTAATATTGATAATTTTTAAAGATTTTGAAGGAGCCTTGAAAGTAGATTATATTTATAGTTTGAAACAAACAAGAGTGTTTAGCTTTCTGTCATCATTATTCAATTATGTTGTCCAGAAAGTAGCTATAAAACTATAATTAATACAAAAATCAAGTGGATAAGGACATGTTTCAATAAAACTTTATTTGCAAAAAGTAGGCAGTGGGCCAGATTTGGCATACAGGTTCTAGTTTGTCAGCATATACATTAGACAGTTTTAACAATAGCAGTTAAGTTGCTGACAGTCTGTGTACTCTGGTTGATGATGCTTTGGAGGAAGCCTTTGCTTCTCCACAACCCTTACCTATCTCCAGGGTTTTCAGATGCTTTGAAGATACATAGTTATGAGACACTAAGGCTGAGGTCATTTGCTATTCATCAACAGGCAAATGGCACAAATTACAAAAGTCACTTACATGTTCCATGTTAGATGAGAATTTTTACTTGAAACATTTCCATACATTTATTTTATAAGGACTCCTCAGACGCTTTAAGCAACTTATGGAGCATCATCATATTTCATTAAAAAAATGATTTAAGTCAAGTCTCCCTTTCTAGTCCTGACTGGCCTGCAACTTATCCCACTCGTGGTCCCAACTTCTGTCTTGGTCACTGTACTATTGCTGTGAAGTGGCACTGTGACCAAGGCAACTCTAATACGAGGAACATTTAAATGGGGTTGGCTTTCAGTTTCAGAGTTTTAGTGCATTATCATCACGGCAGGAAACGTGGCAGCATGCAGGCAGGGGCTGGAGTAGTAGCTGAAAACTATATCCTGAGCCACAGGCAGAGAGAAAGATTTGGGCTTTGCATAAGTTTGTGCAATCCAAGGCCCACCTCCAGTGACACATTTCCTCCAGGAAGTCCTCGCCTCCTAATCCTTTTAATCCTCCCAAGTACTGCTACTCCCCGGTGACTAAGCATTCAAACATATGAGCCTACGGGGATTAGGTTTAATTCTTATTCAAAACACTGCGTTATGATCCTCATGCCTCAGCCTCTGATGTTCTGGGATTGCAGGTGTGGTTACCCTAACAAGTTTTATTTATTCTTTATATTATTATCATCACATATTATATACATTAAGTGCGGCTGCATACAAAATGTAAATGGTGGTAGTCTCAACTATTTACCTGCAAAATAAAACATTTGAAAGCATCCAAAGCATAGTCATAATGAATCAAATTTGGCTATTGTAAGTTGTATTGGTTTCCACAAAATGTGTCTGTATAAATATCTTAGCCTTTGGGAAAATAGAAACAATATGCTCATTTATAGTTCAATACAGAAAAATTGAAATAGTTGTCTAGGAGTTTCATACCTCAGGCATATCTTTTAGACGAAATATGTATGTATTGAATACATATTTACACATATATATGTACAAAATACCTTTAGCATTTGTTAGGCTTGTGAATAGACCCATATTTTCACTCTATTGCACATATAAAGAAATATAAACTATTAATAGTTTTTTGTGATTAGTTCAAAAGCGTAACTTTATGTTTTTATAATATGGAAGTGGGGCATGGTGGCACCCACCTGTAATGCCAACCCTGGATAGAGTGAGATAGCAGGATGTCTAAATTTAGCCTTGGGCCACATAGCGAAACTCTGTCGCAAAAATTAAATAGAAATAGAAGTACAAAAGCAAACACACAAACAACAGCAACAATAAAAAAGAAAAGCAAAACAAGAGTGATAGTGCAGAGCAGATGGGCCAGTGGCTGAAGAGATGGCTCAGTGGCTGAAGAGATGGCTCAGTGGCTGAAGAGATGGCTCAGTGGCTGAAGAGATGGCTCAGTGGCTGCAGGGGCCTTGTTGCTCATGAAGAGGACTAGAGTTTGGATCACAGCACTCACATTAGAGTTTTCACAGCTGCTGTGACTCCAGTTGCACAGAGTGTGTCCTCCTCTGACCTCCTTAGAAACTGGTACACAGGCAGTAAATGAACACACGCATACAGGCACACACACACACACACACACACACACACACACACACACACACACACGAATAAAAATAATCTAAAAAAGAGATTATTAATACAGATACTTTACTTTCTTCCATAAATTGGCATTACATAAGAAAGACTAACATCTGAATATTTGTCTATGGCA
Source organism: Peromyscus melanophrys (assembly GCA_902168415.1). NCBI lineage: Eukaryota > Metazoa > Chordata > Mammalia > Rodentia > Cricetidae > Peromyscus > Peromyscus melanophrys. The sequence continues at coordinate 14,342 of CABHPR010137395.1, read as the reverse complement.
CACAGTGTCTCAGAATTGAGATCATACTAAAAGCATGATCAACACTTGAACTTCAGCTGGTTATGATGTGAATTTCAAAGTTACTGCTCAGTTTCCAGTCTGTGAGGACACTTTAAATCATTCGGTGTAGCAGTGTGTTCCATCATTCAGGTGATTGTCTTCAGCCATTTGTGTCATGAATGGGGCAGACAGATTGGTGGAAATGTTACAGACACATTTTTCTTCTTCCTAATGATACATATTAATTGAAGTTGCTCCTGACTTTCAGATCTTTTGTCTTGAGAGTTATTGGCATCTACTTTGTTTTTGTAAACTGAGAGTGAACAATCAGGGGAAAATGCTGAGCTGGAAGCACATGGGAAGAATCACAACTTTCAGTGAAAAAGAGATGTGAACATAAAGGTGATAATATTAGAAAATATGATAGATTCTTATTTTCTGTGAAATTAACAGGAAACATAACACAACCTCAAATATAAAATGCTTTATTACAGACCCCATCTATGCATATGAACACTGCGAAAACATTACCGCATCCTCATCAGGGGATGCCTGTTTCTCATTCCTTTCAGTGGAAATTCAAGCAAGGTGGGAAATCACATCAAGGTAACCCGGTGTTCCCCTTTTAGTGCAGGTCAAACATGTGTTAAGAAGGAGGTCAAACCAAACCACTTGAGATCTCACCTCTTTCAGTTTCTTCAAGTGTCACCTTCATGGCTGTCTGTTCCAATGCTTGGGATTTCTATTTAGTAGGAAATGTGCTAACAGAATATCACAGCCTCCAAAAAGCTTTTCCTAACCTCCTTCTGCTGTGGTTGTTTTTGTTTCAGGAGCCTTGGCGACAGCTTTACTTCCTATGACAGCTTAGGAAACCAGCTTGGTAAGCATGTTCATGTTCTTCCCCTAAGAAAAAGCTTGCTAATCTCAGTAGGTATGGCAAAGCTTAGATTGAAGTAAACATAAAAACTGCTAAGTGAGAAAAATCAAAATCAACAAAAACTATCCTACTGGGGGGTGTGGTGTGTATCTGCTCCACAGTGAGATCAGATCTTTCCCCTCACTGCCTCCTGTGTGTGTGTGTCGTGGCAGGGGTGTGATGGTTTGGGATTCCTATTTAGTCTTCATCTGTTCTAAAATGCCTGCAGACAAAGGTTTAATTATTCAACTCTGTATTTTTTGATATGTGTATTCCATAAGGGTAGCTTTTTCTTTCTTTTTCCTTACAGAAACTTACTCTTCCAAAGATATCTTCATACCAACAAGGCCTGGCCTCTTCTTGGTTGTCCGTTATATTTCAATTTCATTTTCCTTTAAGAGACACTGATCATAGTCACTGAACCATTCAAAACATCATAGGAGGGCTGGGTGGCAACTCAGTTGGTAGAATGCTTGACTACTTTGCATAATGCCTTGGGTTTGATCACCAGCACAATGTGAAACAGGAGTGGTGGTGCTTACTGAAATCTCAGGAGTGGAGGCAGGGAGATCAGAAGTCCAAGGTCATTCAAGATTGCATAAGTAGTTTGAGGGATACATGAGGCCATATCTCAAAAATAAAATGATAAAGTAGAACAAAACAATCTACCTGTCTTAGTTAGAGTTACTATTGCTGTGATGAAACACCATGATCAAAAGCAAGTTGGAGAGGAAAGGGTTTATTTTGCTTACACTTCCGTATTAGTGTTCATCATCTAAGGAAATCAAGGCAGGAACTCAATTAGGGCAGGAATCTAGAGATGGAAACTGATGAAGAGGGCATGTTGGGGTGTTGCCTACTGGCTTATTCATCATGATTTGCTCAGTATATTTTCTTATTGAAGCCAGGACCACCAGCCACCGGGGTGGCACCACCCACGTCAACCATTGATTAAGAAATACTCGCTGGTCTTGCCTGCCTACAGCCTGATCTTATGAAAGCATTTTCTCAACTGAAGTCCCTTCCTCTCAGATGACTTTAGCTTGGGTCAAGTTGACATAAAATTAACCAGGATACTACCCTTCGGTTTGAATCATATTCTTTTCACAGTGACCACACTACTGAAACCCACATATGTGTGTGTGTAATCTGAGAACCAAAAACAACAGCAAAATATTTGGGATCATTTAGAGTAGTCCAAGCCAAAAGGTGGATTAAAAGCAAAACAAAACTTTATTTTCTTGCTTTGTTAATTAGATTTTTATTTGACAATTTCATACAACCATTCTGATTACTTTCATTCCTGCCTCTTATCTCCATACTATTCCTATAATCCATTCCTCCCTATAATTTTCTTCCCCATATTCAGGACTTTGGTTTTATATTGTAACCCAGAGTTCAACCAGAGTCATCTATCTATTTGACCCTGGGTATTGATTTATCCAACAGTCTCTGTGAGCTCCTCAGTGTGGCACAATAATGTATTTGGAAGTCAGTATCTCAAGCCATTGCATTTGGTAACAACTTGGTATGCATCCACAACTAGCTAATATATAGTGTTTATCTCAGGCCTAGTAATTCATATTGAAATATAGCTACCTTGTGCAGCAGGCTAGAGAGCAGACTAGAATGCTCCATTTTTCATTCTGTGTCTAGGCCTTTGGTACGTTCCTTTACAACTTGGAAAAACACTGAGAACTTGCTCTTCCATACCCCCCACCAATCTTTCTTTACTGTTCCCACTTATGGCTTATACAAATCATGCTACTTTAACATAATTGATATATTAACGCAAATGATATACAGATGCAAATACGAGAGTGCATTATTTGATGACTAATGAGAATAGCCCTCGGATAGTTCCAATATTTGAAAACAAGACTACTTCCCTGGAGTTGGAAGAGAAGATTTCAAAATTATTAATGTCTAACTTTAGGTATGACACAGACTTCTGAGTGGCTAAGGAAATCACATGGAACTGAAGGATGCCAACACGTGCCGCATATGCTGGATATGAAGCTCCAGCATCTAGTGGTTGCCCTGCTAGGTTTCAGTCTTGCTCTGGTCCAATCTATCTTTGTCCTACTCCTGTCTAAAATGGGAATGTTCGCTCTGTGCCGTTGCACAGTGGGGGTTTGTAACGTTGTTTTTCACTATAAAGGGCACGGGGAGTTAAATTTTTCTTGACTCTCAAGAAAGACTATGAATTTTGGTTGAGACTTTTGAAGACTATGGGGACTAATGAAGTTGTAATGAATAAACTTGCCTTATAACATGGCCATGAGTCTACGGAGCCTGTGACAAAGCCTTGTGATTTTGCTGTTAAATGTTCTCTACAGGATCTTATGTTTTCATACTGGTCCTCAGTGGGGGTGCTGCTTTGGTAAGAGGTGAAAGATTTATATGATCTAAAGAGAAACCAGAGTATTTGGGGCTGCTTTTGGAGAGTGTGGTTTGCTTGGGAAATGTGGTCTAGCTAGTAAAAGTGAGTCCCTGGAAAGAGACCTTCAGAAAAACTTGTGGTTCTGGCCTGAGCCCTCTACTTTCCACCTGGCCAACATCTGAGTACCCCAACCTCATGCCTCTGCCACTCCTCCCATCAAGCCTTCCTGTCATGATGGACTGTATCCTAGGAAACCATGAGCAGAAATGGAGCCATCCTCCCTTAAATTGTTCCCGTAGGGCATTCTGTCAGTGTGATAAGAAAAGTAACTGAAACCCAGTTAGGCTCGCCATCAATCCTGAAAGACGGAAGAACTGATGGCTAACAACAGGCAATGAAATGAACTAACTTCTCAGTCAAAAGTGCTGGTTGAGAAGGAATGAAGATTCTTAGCATGATAATGGTTCTTTCTCATCACCTTCCTTAGTATGTTCCATTTCTCTATTCTTTCTATCTGTGAGTGATGGTTTTAATAACTACTTTAAGCCCTGCTCTTTTTTTCCTACATAATCTCTTTGGTATTAGATTATATTTCCTCTTTGATTTGAGTAGCATCTTATAACTAGATTTTTGAATCCTGAAACACATAAATATTTTTTATTCCTGCACAGCATTAACACTAATAGATAAATATGTACATGCATATTAATATATTGATATTTATTATTTCTAATTTTCTTACAGTCATTTGCTTTTTCCATAACTGGAAATAAACTTCAAGTCATCATTTGAAATTTAATTCTCTCCAAATTTTGATGATATTCTAGCTAATTACTAGAATAGTGGTCTAAATCACTTCCTGCTGCAGACAGAAGATTCTCTTTTGGGGGCATATAATTGGAATAATACACAAATAGTCTCTCTTTGTAACTTAAAATTACCTGCTTAAATAAAATATATTTCTGGGTGATATTTTTCCAAATGAATCTGACAAAGCATTTTTGAATACCGCCGGAGTTGGAAGGAACATTTAAATTTTGAGTGTGCTGAGATAAGAGTGTGGAAGTCTTAGACTTGAAATGAGTTGTGCACAGGCCAGAAACAAAGGCCAAATCAGTGCGTTTTGCCTTCTTTCACGCTGACGCTTTCCCTTCCTTCTCCGTCCTTAATTACTTTCTGATTTTCCTCAGTTCATCCTTTCTTGCCTTTGATTTTTGAAAACCTTCATCGACTTCATATACAACACTGAAAAGGAGATACAAATAAGAGTTGTGGTGAATGTTTACAGATCTTTTCTGGTGAGCCTGCCCATCTATTTTTCTAAGCTTTAAGTAAAAAACAACTCTCTCTTTATCCTCCTTCTATCGCCTTTTCAAATACTGGCCAAAACTCTAAGCATGCTTGACCTGACACTCTGGACATTCTCAGTTTCTCTCTCTAAAGACCTCCCAACCTCCCTGCCAAACACAATTGCTTTCCCGTTTGCCTGCTATGCCTGCCTTCCATTCTGCCTCTTCTTTGGATACAGCCTGAATTCACAAGCCTGCTTGCCCTGACAATCTGGTGGATTCTCACTCTCTATGTGAAGGACTACCTCCTCCCGTATTCTGTTTCCTCATTCATCGGCTTGCTGGCCCCTACTGCTACTTACTAAAACCCTAGGTTTTCTCTTTTCCTCATATCCATCACCTTTCTCCTAATAGATGCTAAAATTACAGCTTTCCTGCCATGAAATGGTCTGGGAGCTTCACAGACACATGTGTATGTATGTGTGTGTGTGTGTGTGTGTGTGTGTGTGTGTGTGTGTGTGTGTGAGAGAGTGAGAGAGAGAGAGAGAGAGAGAGGCATACTATGTCACATTACATCAACTTATTACATTATCTATTTCTGTTCAGGGCAGGACACAGAGATAATGGCAGATAACTCTAGAATAAAAATGAGATGAAGGTAAGACAAGTGAGAGTAAAATTTCACAAAAAAAAATCATTCACTTTGCATTTTATTGTGGACTCAAAAGGGCTCATGTTCTTTCTTTATAAAAATTTTCTTACCATAACACTGTGTCTAGAAAAATACTTACGAAGGGGTTGAATACAGCCTTTTGCCGGTGAGTGATTCTTGGAATTTTAATAAGCTTTAGCTCCTGCAATTCCGTAGATAACAGTCACCAGGATTGCTGTGTGTACAGAACTTCATGGTGTCATGTTTTTGTGGCTGCATAGTTCTTGTAGGAGCTGCTCATGGAATGACCCAGCTTTACAGATGACAAATCCAGGAGGTGTTGGGGGAACAAACACAATGTTAAAATTCTTGCTAGAGCCATAACCTTTAGAGTGGGAAGCCAATCGAGCTGGAAGGCAGGCAGTAATGGACTGAAGGCTGCCATCAGTACCCGACCCATAGTCACCAGGGAAAAGAAATGTGCCAGCAACATGGCAGCTGAGCTGTCCTCTATCCTGCCAGAGCAATGGCTCCATTCTGTACTTCTGGTTGTATAGACAGGGGAAAGATCTGCTTCAACATATTCCATGGTGCAGTCACAATTAGGGTCATTCTGTTGCTCAGAGAAACGGTGCTAGAGTAATTAACTCAACATGCTGTGCCTGACTGTGCCTCCCTCAGTCAAGTGAAATGATGAGGTGTGCAGCCCTAAAGGGTTTACTTACTCGAATTCTTTATGATCAACACAATGAGAAAGTAACAGTTTTTGTGATATGGCATTCCTGAAACCCTATGCAGGAAATGAATTTTTTGTACATTGGATCACTTATGAATTCCGTGTGATTTTTTTTTTTTGTCCCAGGAGTGTAAGAAAACTGCTCTTTTTATATTACTAAGTGATGCAGTGTGTAGCCTAAACAGATGGAAACAGCTTGACTTTCGCATAAGTGTTAGAATATGCAGTTTAAGAGTAGAAACCTACAAGGTACAACTAACAGAAAATCTTTAACGTGAAATCATTAACTTTGTATGGATTCATTCTTTTAAAATAAACTTTCTATAAAATTAATACATAATGTCAAATACCTACACTTCACTAAAATAAAACACAAATAACCTAATAAATGGTAAGGAATATTTATTAAATATTAGGTAACATAAATTGTTTTTATTTATGTGCATGTGGTTGTGTTTCTGTTGGAATGTATGGCAATGGGAGTAGCGGCCAACAGAGAAGCACAGATGGAGTCAGATACCATGGACTTGGAGTGATGGGCAGCTGTGAACTGACATGGTTGTCAGCAGCAGAGTTGGTCCTCTGGAGAAGCAGTATGCTTTGTAAATTGCTGAGCCATCTTTTCATCCCTAGGTCATGTTTTTACTGATATAAGGTTTTTCTCTTTTCATGCAAAAATCTCCCCAAAGTAACAACAACAAAACCAAGCAAGCCCTATTGGAAATGTGCTTTGCTAGTGGAAGTCAGAGACCTTTTAGTATAATATAACTTGATAAATCATCATTCTACAAAATACAATTCTTACAAAAAGATGTTGAATAATCACTTTTAACACTTGAAATGTTGCCTTATTTAATGTTAATAATTCTCATATTTTCTTGCCATTCTCATCTTGTTAAGGAACATCCAGCAAAGGCCAGCTCATTGTCTCTTGCAGCTTCAGTATGCACTTATTGACAGCACACATGTTTTACAAATGAGCAGCAACAAGGAGAGTTGGTCAGTGGCAACTGGAATGGGAGACACAGCTGTATGTCATGTCGCAGCTGGAAGCAGCCTGCGGAGTTGTTTCCTAGACCTCCACTCACCTGACACCAGGATTCTTGACTTGGTTGCAGGAAACCATCAGAATGAATCACTATGAAGCAGAGGGGGTCTTTATTAACACAATTTTCTTTTTACCATAGATTTAGTGTGGACATTAAAAGACAGGCAGAGGCCTGGGAGGCAGAAGAAAGGGACGGTACACACCCAAGAGAAAAGCGTGGGCTTCTCCAGAGAGAAACAGAGTTGAAGAGTCTGAGCAACACCCATACGCTATTTGATTTTGGTGGATCCTGAAGTTATGTTGCTAGGGTTCTAAGAACAATTTTACAGAAGATTTCTAGTAAATGAGATCAGAGAAGATGTCTGATGAGCACTGTCCAGGATTGCGGACTGACAAAATAACATCAGGGGTCACAGGGAGAATCTTTAGCACAAAGTCACAAGGTTGCGAACATATTTTATTATAAAATGTTTCTCCTATCATTTATAAGACTCTCAGAATGTTACAATGGTTCAGCTTTGAAAGGAGTAAGGTTAAGTGCAAAGGCCATATAAATTACATCCTGTGGCCCGTTACTATTTTAACTTACTTATGTGATGTATTTCTAGGAAAGAGGGGTCGTTTATAAGCAGATGGCCATTATAGTCAATTCTGTTAGCTTTACTTAAATTCTTACTCTAAGTCGATGAGAGAGATATCAGTTTCTTTTTCTCTTGTGTCACTTTAAATTTTCTAAAAGTCTTTCTCTGCTGACTGTCAAAAGTTGAAAGTTTAGAGACTGAAGTTTGGGTCCATCTCCTGGCCGTTCACTGCCTCTTTATAATCTTTATTTATGCTCCTTTGTGTTATTTGTGTATGTGTGTTGGCTTATATCCTTACCAATCCTTTCCCCAATCCCTAACTCCTTATCATTGCTGAGTTTTTCCCAAAGGTTTTTGAATTCGAGAAAGATGTTAGATAAAATGAACACATTTGGGATTATTAATTACTTATTACTAGGGTAATAAACTAGGATTTTCACCACTAAATATCATTGAAATAAGCAGTCTATGTAAGACTCTTTCTTACCTTAGTGTCAAATCACTAATTTCAAAAACACCTTTTATTTCTTACATTTTTATTAGAATATTATTTTAAATGCAATTAATAATTTGCAAAGGTCAAAAAAGGCTTGCTTTAGACATGTAACTGAAGAATACTTTAATCAATGAATTTTAGTCTTCTTTGAGAAAACTATTGAAGATGATTATGCTATTAGAAGTACTTTTGATATTATGTGAGTGTTTTGATGTATAAATTAACAGCACAGTATCGTAAAAGTGGGTGAATAATTGTCAATAGTCATAATTACTTTTTTAATTTATTTGGACATTTTATTTTATGTGAACAATTGTTAATTTGTCTTTAAAATACTAAAAATTTCGGTGTAGTACATTAAGACAAATGGTAGTCGTCACTGAATTCCTTTCTATGATTATTAATGAATACTTCAAAGTGGAAGATAAGATGTATGGTGAGATATTGAATAAACTAGCTCTGGTTATTAGACTATTATCTAAACCTATAAAACAAGATCTCAGTGAGAAACAAATAGTTTTGTCTCTACTATTTGCACTCTGAACCAATAACTTGGCAGTGTAAAAACCACAGCAATATAATTATTTATGTTCCCCTACCAACAATGATTATCAATATTGGACCCAGTAGAATTTTCATTGAGTCCACTGTAACAGCCAAATCTCCCTACCCCCCGTGGTGGGAAGGGAGATTAGGTAAGGTTGAACACAACTGATCACAGAGTGTTTGAGTCGTCTTCTGGGAGAAGTTTCCAGGTCTTTTCACTAGTGATGCCTATTAGTTGGAACCTGTTGTGCTAAATAGGTATGTTCAGAGAATGTCAGGTTGTCTGGCTGAAACTACAAGCTCAAAAATTACCCACAGAGAGCATAGCCCTCCCCCAATGACACATGCTTGTCATTCAACTAACACATTCTCCAATTTTTCTTCCTGAAAATTTTCCAACGAATAATGGGTTTGTGTAGCTGGAGAATTTCTCTCCAGCTCCTGCCAAGTCCCACCAGTCCCAGAGCCCACTTATAAAATAAACGCACAGACTCTTACATTATTTAAACTGCTTGACCATTAGCTCAGGCCTATCATTGTCTAGCTCTTACTCTTATATTTAGCCCATTTCTATTAATCTCTACTTTGCCACGTGGCTCGTGGCTTGCCGGTACTTTACATCTTCCTTCTCCTCACCGCGGCTCCAGCCAGTCTCCCTATCCTTCCTTCCTCCTTGATTCTCCTCTCTGTTAGTCCCACCTATACTTCCTATCTGGCTACCGGCCAATCAGTGTTTATTTATACAGAGCGATAACCACAGCAGGTTTGACTGGCCAACTTCAGCCTTATTTCCTGGACCTTTCAAAGGTTGACCATGCAATAAAGCTATTGTTTTTTGCAAATTCATGGTGCCTTTCTTTTGGTTCTTCTATGCATCAGAAGTGAGCTTGCTCACCAACTCTATTTAGATAAAGGGTTTATATAAATTTTCTAATGTCACTGTACTTCTTGGTAAGAAAGTAATAATCAGTCAGACAACAAATAGTCTGCATGCCTGAATGTGATTTGTGATACTCAGAGTTAGGGACACTTGAGTGAGAAAGAATAAAGACAAGGACAACAAAAGGTCCAGTTGAGGCTGGGGTTCTAAGCAACCCAAGCATCTTTCACATAAATTAAAGCCCCCACACAAAGAAACATGAATCCATGATGTAGGTGGCCTCAGCTGAGCCTTAAAAGACAGGCAAGGTACTGTTTTAACATACCTTTGGGCTGTTGCTTTAAAATGCATGACTGTTACATTTTTAGTTGACTGTGTTAAATAATTTTTACAGTCAAATGATAAATAGATCAGCAAGTGAGGTCTTAACAATTGTAATCTGTTTTAAATAAGTATTCTTTCCTTCATTCCATAATTTTTGATCATGTGAGAATTTCTTTCCATAAATTGTACTCATTAATTGAAAATGGATCAGTATCTAAAATGCTAACTAAATCTTTAGCAACAGCAGTTTGAAACTTGTTTAAAAATACTTTTCATGTGAATTTTATATCTTTTCATGTATCTGTGCATTCATATACAGAATGGCATTTCCAAAAATAAAATAAAAACAAAACCATAAAAATCTTCATTACCCATGGCATCTCTCACCCCATCAAACAAGGGTTAAGGTAGATGCCTAGATTACCTTGGCCGTATATCTGGAAATGCCAACATTTTAAAATTCAACAAGCTAGTGGACTGAGTGCCTGTTACTTTTAACTTCCACTAACCTATTCCTGACAGTTCACAAAACAGTTTTTTATGTAGCTATATATTTTGGTTACAAATTATATCAATTTCTTCTTTAATGATTGCCACCAGCAAGATGTGGAATGGGCTACTATATCAACACATTCTAGGGCAATTTCTTCTTTTAGGGTATTCAAAAATGTGTTACCTAGACTCGCATATTGCTTCTCATTGGTCCATATATTCTATGTTATGGAACTATGTTTCATTTTACTGCTTTCCCTACAGACTAAACCCAATCTTAGAAAGTTGTAGCATAATATAAAACTAATAGTATGATGTGGACTTTTTTTTTGCCAAATTCAGGGAAAGAAAATTGGATAACATCACTATATCACTCAGTATCTATCACATATGCCTTTAAGCAGACTTTTCTTATCTAGAATATTCCTAATAAATCATAATTATGAAGTTTCTGTTGTATGTTTGAAATGTATATTTTGTAATAAGCTACAGTACAAATAGCACAAATTAGTTTGTTCAAGAGATTACAGTAGTCTGTGATTAGATTAAAAAGTAGTTTACCAATATTGCATTGCCTGATTATTATCTATTCAACCTCTTCTGCATGTGAAGATATTTTGATTTGGAAGGACCTAATATAATCTAAGAGAATTCGACTAAATATTGCAAAATTATGTTTAGGAAAATATTTCATTTATGAGAAGGTAATCTTTAGATTAAATGAATAAGAGCTAAAGATCTTAAGTCTACCCATGCAGCCCTGATTGACAACAGTCTACCTTAAGTTTCCATTGTTCATTCAATCTACATCCAGCATAAGCTACTGTATTAACAGCTTCCCACTCAATTTCTTCTGCATCAAAAATCAAAAGCTTTGGTTGGAGTGAACTTTTTCCTCATAAATACCCCTGGCTTGCTGTGGCATTTGTGTAGCAGCAGGATACCACTATCCAGTGACACATCCTTTCCCACTGGCATTATCACTCAAAGACGGTCAATTTCATTTTCACGGAGGTCCCAGAGAGCACAGACAAGTTACAATCAATCACACAGCCATAATTACCAGCCAAGCCACATTATTCTTATAAGGGAAAAGTAAAGAAAATACAAATGTACTAGTGCATATGTATAGTTCTGATTTCATTTTTAGGGAACTGAAGACTTACAGTGTATGTGCCCATTGAAAACAGCTTTTTGTTTAATCTGAGTCTGCTTTCCTCCTCATATCTGTAAATACCAAATGAACTGAAAAGCTTTGTGGATGTAGAATACAGTTGTGACGGGTATCCTGGGAAAGCGTGCAGAGATTATGTGTACATATCAGATAATACATGAATGGAAGGGAATTGGGGAGATTTGAAATTAGTAAAGTAAAGTTAGAGACAAACTGGAGTGGGTTGTATGTGGCAGTTCAAATTGTGAGAAATGCAAACTGGAACAAGTGTCAGTCATCAAGGAGTAAATGAAATCACTGCCCAATTCACAGAAATCTGAGACCCAATAGAAGGTGAATGAATAAGCCAAGGCTACAGATCTGAGAGCATCCTGAAGAAATCTAGCTTCCACCTCTTAGAGAGCACTTTCCCTGAAAACTGTGAGAATTTCTGTTGAAGGTGTCGGTCCCATTCAAAGGCTATCACGACCTTCCTATAGAAAGTGACAGAATCCTATAGTCAGTTCAAGTCTTTCAGATGCTTTGAGATTACCTTTCTTTTTCCTGATAGTTTCTGTATTGGAAGTAGATTGTGTCCTCTGACCTGATGGGTGATTCTTCTAGGCTGTGGGTATCATGTGGTGGCAGACAGAACTGATGAGTCTCCTGTTAATCTTTTATGATTGAGGAAGAGGGTCAGAGGCTTATTCATTCCTCTAATACAACTCCAGGTACCAGATTTCACTAGTAGGAAAACCAAGGCTCAACAAAATAAAAATAGTAAGCCATGTTGGATTTCATTAATACATGAGCTGATCTCACTGGTCTGGAGGCTTATGTCCAAATGACTGATCTTTCTACCTTACCAAATGACCTTGTTATACTGCTGATATTATTCAACACTGAAAATAAGCCTGGCTAATATTAATGTACTTGGAAAAGACAGTTTTTAAGGGAATTAAATTACAAAAGTATTTTCTGGAATATTGTTATCTTTCCATTTGTAATATAAATAGAAGGCCATCAAGCTTGGTTAGCTGTATAAAGAAACTGAATTATCACGAAGTCTTCCCATGGTTAGCCACATAATTATGAAGAGAGCTAAAAATACCCAACCATATTGTTACACTCCATATTACATATAATGTTGAATGAGTTCTTTATGTCTATCAGGATGCCTACTCTTTTAATTCTTTCTGAAAAGCCCCAAGATCCCACTAAAACTTTCTGGGACTGGTCATATTTATCAGTTAAAAATAAGCACAATGGCATGATTGAAAAAAAAGTAAGAATGGTAAGATTTTAAAGTTCTTGGGAATTAACTTTTTGGAATTTCATTTCCTAGCATATAAAATGGAGCACACTAGACAAAAATAGAATGCTAGTTAAAACAGAGACTGATTCTAGGTCTCCAAATTTAAGACAGGACAATCCCACTTCCTAGGCATGCATTCTTGGGTAACATTTCTGTGTGTAAAATGGGGCTAAAGATAGACTTTAGCTCAAAGAGATGTTATGAAAATAAAAGGTATTAATGCATGATAACCTTTTTAAAAAATACTGATTATCCCATGGAAGTACTTTGTTATATTTATTTGCCACTAGTGTAGTTAACACTAGTATGTATTCCTATACCACAATTTGATAATTTCATGAATATATCCTGCATGTTATTTTCCATGGAAACCTGAATTTTCTAAGTAGAAGCTATTAAAAGTAGAATAGCTATTATATTCATGATTCTATAATTAGCAGTCTTTACATGTCAGTGCTACTGACCACAAATATATGTCACTTTAAATCAGTTTTTCCCCATAACCTGGCACAGATGAATGTATGTGCTGAAAATTTGATTCTTTTTCCTAACTGAGGAAACTCACAGAGACACTCCTGGAAAGGATCCAAATAATGGAGACTTACACAATTCCATGTTCCTTAGAAAATATAAATCAACCGAAAATTTGTTAAAAAAAAAAAACACAAATACACACATGAGCCTGGGTGCAAGCCAGTAAGTGGGATTCCTCTATGGGTCCTGCTTCAGTTCCTGTCCTCAGATTCCTGCTCTGAGCTCTTGCTCTGACTTCCTTTCAAGATGCTAAAAAGAAACTAGATTTTTCCTCAAGTTGCTTTGGCTCATGGTGTTTAACATAGCAACAACAAAGCAAATTGATGCACCGTGCTAGCCTTAACACCAAATGAAGCATGCCAAATTTGCCAAATTTATCTCATGAACCTGCTAGTTTAATAATTAAAATAGTAAAACATTGTAAAATGAATTACTGCTCTCATTTTCACAGAACTTTTGGGAGAAAGTAGAGAAGTTGCTCATTTATTATAGAATAGTGGTGATTCATGTGACACCTAAACCTCATAGCTGAGAGCATAATCTCTCACTAAACATGGACAATATATCTTGTAATAATACTCATTGATTTATTTTTAATTTTGTCACTCAGATACTTTGCTTGTCTAACAATCTATTCCAACACCTCAAGGCTTTTCCCCTACTTCTGCATTCCTTTTTAGAGAGCTGGTCAATATTAATCACTCAACAATTATTGTTTGGGGATGGGCACAAAGTTCAAATGTACACTAGCTTTAGGAATGCAATCACAAAATATATTGAATATCCTGGAACATACTATGATGGGGAAATTAACAAGCAATTGATTTAAGTGATATGATAGTGGCATGCATTATACGTTGCCTATTTCTGCAAACAGTGATAGATGAGTCAAAAATGGCATAAAAAATGTTGACATCTAGACTGCAACCCATAAGCATGAGTAGAAGAAGCATGTTCCAGACAGACGAAACAGTATTCCAAAATAATTAAGCATGTG